>JAOXOE010082694.1:0-27249 GCA_028565055.1 Phoeniculus purpureus
GGAAGGGACCTCGAAAGATCATCTAGTCCAATCCCCCTGCCAGAGCAGGATCACCTAGATCCAGTCACACAGGAACATCCAGGTGGGTTTAGGTCTATTCCTGAATGACTCTACTCAACCTGATCTGGGTGATGCTGCTGTGGTGGGGGGATTGGACTAGATGGTCTTGTGAGGTCCCTTCCAATCCCTAATGTTCTGTGATACTTGCAGGAATGTACAGACTTTCAAGATGGTTTGTTTCAGGGATGTGAGGAAACTCAAGCAGTGGAATGAATTTATGGATGCTCGGTATGATAACAAGGGAACAGGATGAAAGCTTCTCTCTAGTTCAGGATGAGCACAGGAGGGAAGGGGGGAGGAAACAGAATTTGCTTATGAATGCATAGTAAAGCCTGAAGCAAGTGTACTGGATGAAGGAGCAGAGAATCTATTTGCATTAGCTTAGCTGTGTGTGGTTATGTTTGTCTAGTAATTGGGCAACTAAAACCTTTGGGAAGTCTTTCCCTAAGAGCAAGTTAAATGAAAGGCAGCAGTTACAGAATGAATGTGTGGAGAGGAGGAGGGCAGAGGATGGGTTTGTCAGCATTCTGTGGTGTGAGGTGGGAAACTGCTGTTCTTCATTTAAATGTCTGATCCCACTGTGGAAATTCTTTACTGCTATTAAGAAAAAAATGAATGCAGTGGGGTCTGAATTTAATTGCCTCGTTACTGAAGAGGGGAAAATGGTGACTTTATTGGAAACAATGGTAATAAGGTGATAGCTCACAATCCTAGCACAGGGTTTTCTTTAGTCGGGTCCTGATCCTCACAGTTGCTGAGTGTTAAGGCAATTTATACAACGGGATGCCATATGGAAACAGATTGGAGGAGGTCAAGTTTTCCAAGGTGACCTTCGCTATCACCACTAACTGGGTAGTGCCCTTGTGTGTCACTCAGTGTGGCCCATTGTGCACCTGTCACTCTTTTCCCAGAGCTGCACTAGACCCTGTTTGTTAAAGGTAAAATGTTGATGAAGCCAACTATCGCTTTCATTTTGATAAAAATTTTATTGTATGTCCTGTGTTAATTGTAACGGAGCTTTTTAGCTGTCTGTCTTTGCACATGCACCTCTTGCAAGCCATGGCTCACTGCAACCCTCTTCACAGTGCTGAGCAGCTGGTGCTGCGAACAAAGAGGCTTATTGAGCTCTTCTTGATGCTGGGCTCTGCTCTGGGTGGCTGTAGCTGAGAGAACCACAAGATGATTCAATGTTTGTTGATATCCCCCCCTCCCCGTGCTACTCTGCTCTACACTCTGTCCTGAACTTGAACCCCAGCTCTCTGAGCTGCAGTTCAGCTACTCCATAGAAAGCACTAGGACAGCTGGTGATTGTAGCTTTGAAGGGTTAGAGCACTGTGGGCTCCAGGTAGCCTCCAAAAACCATCCGTGGATGATCCTCCTTGGGAGATACACACCCGTATTTCTTGTCTCTGTCTTGTACCCGCAGAGCGTGAGGACAGGGAGCAGTGAGAGCTGGGAACACATCTCCCCCTCCCCTCTTTGCAGAGCACAGGCTGCTGCTGGCTCGCCCATGCTGTTCCGTGTTGTTTTCCTTTGTTTTCCCTTCATCCAACACCTTTCAAAAACTTCCTGAAGAGCTCTGTGTCTTGGGGGCGAGCCATCGTGCGCAGCGCTTTGTTGCAGCCCACGTCTGTGTGGTGCAGAAAAGCCTCTGCGCAGCTGCGTGAGCTGCGGGGCTGGGCAGCGCCGAGATCATCTCGGGGATGGGAAAATCACGCTCCGGCAGTGAAGATCTCTGACAGTCAATACATAACTCCAAAACTGGTAGAGGGAGAGTGTGTGTGAAAGAAAGTCACACGTAAAATTGAGTGTGTGGTGGGTTTTGCACCAGCTAGATATGCAGTTTCCATGGCCACCCGCTTTTATCTTACGGAGTGTTTCCTTCTATTAAATATGCATAACCAGGCTCGCTCCGGATGTGAAGGCTGCTGTGTGATTTTCTTTACATTGTCACTAGGGAATTACTAATAGGCAAGCAGATTTCTGAAGACATTTAGTACAGTTTTACCTTCCTACTATCAAAGACGGCTTAACCCTTAGCAAGCCAACCACGTGTAGGGAAAGGGCAAAGAACACAGGGAAGGCAAACCGCTGCATGCTGTGTGAACGGCTCATCTTCACCTAGCATGGCCCATTCTCCCACTGGATCTGTCTTTTCTCTCTGCAGGCTTTCCCGTCATTTAGTCCTTTCTTCATTTTATCATTTTTCTTAGCCTCGATAGAAGCAAATATTTATTACTGACAAAACCAGCCATGGGGGATGATGGCCACAGAAGCTGGGAACTTGTGGCTGCATAGGGAACAGGTATGTCAGGAAAGAAAGCCCAGTGGAAGGGCTTTCCTGCCACAGGGGAAGATTTGGAAGGGATTTTTTTTTTGTTGTTTCATTTTGGAGACCTCTAAACATTTAGGAACATTTAAAAACAGAAAAGGCCTCATCTGCTTTACAGGACAGGCTGGGAGCTACTCTGGTATTTTACTGAGGAGCCCTGCTGCAGAAACCCTAAGCAGTGAGTGATGCTACACTTAACACCATCCACCATGAAAGAGAAAATGGGGGGGTGTGTGTGTGTATTTTTCTTAATAGTTTCTTAAATTTTATTGCAGAATTATTTCTTTTGGATAGTTGGTAAGATAGATTTCCATGTGACAGAGTCCTCTGAAGTTTTCCTTCTGTTTTCTACTTAGCACCAAAGGCCAGTGTTCGGAACATCTTCAACGTAAGGCACAGCATTTTTAAATGATCTGACCTTCACTTAGCTTTTAGCACAGATGAGTGGTTATGAAAAACTCTGTTACCCATATGGAAACTTAGACTAGCCTTAGAGAGAAGGGAAAGCAAAGGATAGCTGAAATACCTTGAACTGCTTTGCAATGAGGGTGACAGAGCACTGGAAGGGGCTGCCCAGGGGGGTCATGGAGTCTCCTTCTCTGGAGATGTTTAAAACCCACCTGGACATGTTCCTGTGTGACTGGATCTAGGTGATCCTGCTGTGGCAGGGGCGTTGGACTAGATGATCTTTCGAGGTCCCTTACAGTCCCTAATGTTCTGTGATTCTGTGAGTCTGTGACTCACATGATAGTATTTCACATACTTCTGGAAGTCAAAGAAGATGCAAAAAAAAAAAAAGCGGTCATGTCATTCCCTTTAAAAGTTAAAATCTAGGTGCCTGCTTTAAATTAATGTCTTCTTTGATGTTTAGGAACAAGTGATGCCACATTCTGCAAGTTTATTAAAAGCTATTGATCCCACACTGTTCTGTGTTCAGGTCCCCATCTGGTTCAGATTCATACTGCTTTTTACATTAGTGCAGCCTTCTGGAATCAGGGAGCACATATTTCTTTGTCAGGTTTAATGGTGGGAACAATGTCAGTGTCTCGCTGATGCGCCGTTTAGAAGGGAGAAAGTGAAAAATTTAGAATTATTCTATCAACTTCACTTTACCCTTCCCATTAGAAAGGAAGAGTATAGGGCAAGTTCCTCACAAATGTCATCACTTATATCTGCTTCTACTGCAAAGTCTCCTACCTGAAAGCTCTCAAGAAGTTTTTATCCATTAGCCCCGTCTTTATTGGGTCAGTTTTATATTATCTTGGATGCTGTGGCGAGCTGCAAACTGTGAAAGTCAAAAACCAGAGCAAAGGGCAGGTGACACAGAGGCAGGTGTGGAAGGAGGTGACTCATTTTGCATTTCATCCAGATCAGATTACCACACTTCATTTAGACCCTGGAATCTGACATCTTCTGACACTTCTCGTGGCTTTGAGCAGGAGAGGTGGCTGTGGGGAGAAAATGATGTACAAAGCAGAAGAGATTTGTTGCCGTCCCTTTGTGCTTTTGCACTAGCAAACACAAAGTAGCTGCTTTCTGGAACAGGGACAGAGTCTCCTGGCTGTGGCGAGCAGGCAGGTTACATTGAGTTCAGTGGGTAGCCTTTCCAGCAGAGATCAGGCCTGAAAATGCATCAACATAGATCATGAAACTCTCTTCATGGGAGGCATGGACAAAGCACCTGAGTTACATGAGGCCCTGGTGGCCTCAGTTCTTTCTCCACAGCAAGCAGTGGATCCTGGCAGAAGTCCGTGTTCTGACCAGGTGTATGGCCATGTGCCTTCAAGTCCTGTTATTAACCAGTGTTAGCCTCTAGCCTGAATGTGAGGCAGGCGGGTCTTCAGCAAGGCAGAAATAGATTCTGCATGGTGAGACCTTGTATTCCTTCCGTATCCCAGCACTACTGGTGAGACTGTGAGAAGGCCTTAGGTATGGTTTTATCCTTTTGTCTGTGCCACGGGAGATGCCCCATCTGTCACGTACCTGTCTCGGGGAGCTCACGTGCACATCCTCCCATTACCAGCCCCGTCCCGCTGGCTTGTGAGAGGCAGGGACTCAGAATTAGTGATTAACAGTGTTTCACTGAAATGCCTTTTGACGAGATCTTTTTTTCACTGAAGAATCTCCTGTGACAGTGATTTCCAGCAGGGCTAACTGCCCGGCAGGGCTAGTGATCACCTGCCACCAAAGCACTGAGCAATGCTTCAATTAGTGCAGCTCACCGCAGCGTGTTCAATCTGCACCTAGCATGGACGTACTCCGGAGTTACTTTTCACACCAGTCTTACTTGGCACGGAAGGGTAGCAGTGAGCTGCACTGCTCAAGTTTCCATGTAGTTTTCATGACAAGCAGGGATCTGTATCAGTGCTCCTGCTCTAAGAAGGTGGTCTGTGGTCTACAGCTGCCTGTGCTGCGTGTGATTAGTCAGCCCTAATGCTGAACTCTGCAGATTAACGTGGTGCTCTTCTCCCATTATATCCCTTCTCCATGAGGTAGTCTATCTCTTGCATCAGTAATGACCAGCTGCAGAGCCTCAGGGTTTTCTCTCGCTACTTTTAACTGATCTAGCACTTATTTTTTTCCGTGCTCTGCCCTTTCCTTGATTGGTAAATTCCCCAATGGCTTTAATCAAGCTGTGTTGAGCCTAGCAGTTCTGGCAAGTTTTCTTTTGTTTTAATAAAAGGTGAGTTTGTTCCCCAGGCAGGTTCTGCCAGCTCAATTTCATCTATTGCACATTTGTCTTCAGAAACAGGGCCTCCCATCTCACAACCACAGGCAATACAATATCCTAGGTGAACTCCTGCAACCTGCCCTTTCCCCTTCAGAGGGAAAAATGGACTTTCCATCCCACTTCAGTGAAGCCACTGGCCTGCCTAGAGTATTGTTCATTCACAGCTGCACGCTAGTGGTCACAAAGGGTTTAGTTGTGTTGCTGATGCTCAGACTTCGGAAGGCCACTTGGGCTCTCCAGAAATGTCCTTCGTTAGTATTGTGACAATGATAATGTTGGAACCTGTAAAGCCCAGATGAGGTAACCCTGAGACTTTACTGCCTTGTCTCAGTTCTCAGCCTCTCCCTTTTCCAGGAATGGGTTCCAAGAGCTGGGAGAAGCATTTCAAGTAAACCGATACTTTCAGAACTTGCACTTGTAAGGGGAGAGCAGAACTGCTTACAATTTCAGTACACATGGGAGACTTGGTTTGGTTAGGAGACTTTACTATTATCGTTTAAAGCTCTTATTCAGATATCACCTATGCAGCCACTCCTAATATTTATAACCACACTTGCTGGTTACAGAATTTGAGGGCAGGTGAGAAGAACCCCAGCTAAGAAGACTATGAAGCTGAATATAAATGTAATAGATAAACATATTAATATATTCACAAACAAATAGCTATAATATAATTTAAATAATTTAAATTAAAAATGTAATAATTATAAATTCTATGGTTATTATAATATTAGAGTGATATAATATAAATGTATAATAGAACACGTATTTGATAGATAATAAATATACAATGTATAAGCATTTATATGTTTAGATATAAATGTGTTATAGATATATAATAATAAAATATTGAATATATTTTAAAATAAAAAGCAAAAGTATAAATTGTAATATAAATTATAAATACAAATTATAAATACAAAGTTCCTGAGTATCCCTCACTTGTCCTAGTGTTCCCTCTAGGATACGTTGTTCCTTCTGTCGAAGTTCTTTTAGAAAACATTCTCTTATATAGGGGATTTTTTTTTTAAGCTTCTAGCCATCAGTAAAGCCAGAAAATTCAAAGGCGAGGCTAATTTATTAGGAATACTTCCAAAATGTGGATACTACAAGTGTGAAAATTGCTATTAAAAGAACCTCTGTAATGCATCTCACCCTGTATAAATAGAAGTGCAATGAAAAATCGAGATGGGTGCAATGTAGGGCTGTTTAATGCAGGAGAAATACAAATTGAAATATTGAACCAAGAGAAATTGTCAATGCTTCCAAAATGCATCTATTTAGTTAGATTTAGAGACTAGAAACCAACATCTGTCATTCATTAAACACTGATTGCAGAAAGCAGGTGATGGCTCATAAACAAAGATAGGAGGGAGATACAACCCTTCTCTCGTTCAGTAGGTCCTTGATTAGAAATAGTAATCATATGATGGAGATCAGGTTTAGCTTCTTTCTCTGCCTGGTGGAGGTAGAAGCCACCTCCCTGCTTTCCAGGAGATGTTCCTTGAGAAGCAGCTGGTGATCCTGTCCGACGTGTGTGAAGCACTTAAGCCCTCCTAGGAAGGGCACAGAAGAAGGAAGAGCGTGTGAACTTCAATATAAAGGTTAGTGTCATGTGGGATGTGGAGCTGCTCTCAGGTCTTGTTCTAATTAACATCTGCTTGAACAGTGTCAAGGGAAAAATTGCCTTGTGTCCTAGGGACGGATGTATGAACCTTTAAAGCAAGGTCGTGCCAGGATGGGCTCAGTCAGATCCTGGGTGCGCTTCTCTCGGGCATCACCACAGTTCCAGTTAGGTGATTCAAGCAGAGACCACAAATTCCTTGTTCACTATTCTCTAGCATCTTGCTAGGTGGGAAAGCAGGGAAATGAGGGAATGGCTGCAATGATCCATCGTGGCCGAAAAACAAGTTCACCTCGGTTAAAATTAACTTGCAGTGGGTCTGCATTAAACCGTTGGGTAAAAGCCATCTACTATCTCCTGGCTCAATAATTTTTCTCAGATGGAGCCATCAGTAAATTTGACCTGAATTCAGATGCAGTTTCTGGACAATGGAAAATGTGTTTTTTGGTGTCTTTATTATAGACTCAAAGAATATGTTTACCCAGCACGGCAGCAATATAAATAGCTTTTATCTCCATTACAAACGGGCTTATTTTATGTATCAGTAATGCACTTTAAATCCCACAGTTCTGTTACAAACAGGCTTGTTTTGTCAGTGACTTACTTTAAATCTTGTAGTGGAGTCCTGCCAACATTAATTTGCTTTGTGGTCATACACAGACTAAAAAGAAAAGCAGGTGCTATATGCTCCATAGTCACAGCCAGGAAAAGAGTGGGCTTAGAAAGCTCTTCTTCCCAGTTCAGGCTGCATCTGCACAGAACTATGAGAGGGAGATACTGGGGCAATTCCTGATGCTTTCCAGTTGTGAAGGAGAGAGAACTGGCAGCAACTGGTTAAGTTAGGGAGCTGTAAATAGCAGGTGAGAAAGAGAGGATGTCGTGCCCAAGCCACCAAGCGGGGTTTCAACAACTCTAAAGCTTCCCCTGTATGAAGCACCACTGAGACCATTGTCGTCTGATATAGGATGTGGTACATCTGCATGAAGAAACCTCCCGGGCTCAGATCAGGAAGTTATTGCACTTGCTTTCTGAACAGAATACAGATTAGCATGGTGATGAAGCTGTGCACTTAGCAGTGAAGATGTGAGCGTACGAAGTCAATTAGGAAAGGAGAGCTCTGTGATGTGCAGGTAATCAGTACCACTACAGTGGCTCTTCCATGTGGACTGCATCCTTGGTGTATTGCTGCAGCCTTCCTTGCACAAGCCAAGAGACGTAACTGATTAGAAGAAAATCAACACACCTTGCAAAGGAAGCGTGAATGCAACAAAGACTGGGAATTGGACGTTAGCAGTGGGCTACGTATTAATTAATATTTTGAAAGCCCCAGCTATACATTTCCATACCTTAAGGTATTTAAGCCTGTTTTAAGTACAGCCAGAGCTCAGAATGCTCTGAGTCACTAATGGCTGTGGTGATCGTCAGTGCCGGGCACCCAGCGAGTGACAGAAACAGAGACATCGTTTACGTTCAGAAGTATTTACAGTCTGAACTGAAATAGGGCACAGTGAGCGGAAATGATGAGCAAACAAAATAGAAGAGAGAGGTTGGGTTGTTAAGTCAGAGCTTTGGTAGTGCTCCAGCGCTTCAGTGAAACTATTTTAAGTGTGCAGGTTGCTGTGGTATTGCTGCATCACCCCTCCGCCTTCATTCTCTGTGATGCAGCTTTGCCAGAGGAAATACCCAAGATCTCTCCTCACAGAATATCAAGGGTATGAACTCCAGGAAAAGCCGTATGAATCATCATAACCTCATGACCTCAAATCTTTGCATTAGCTGGTCTAATTTGGTCACTTTGGCCGCAGACATTTCAAGGTAACAACAGAGGACAAACTGCTTCACAAGCTCTTGTAGTGTTGATTCACATCAATACCTCTCCTGGCAGCTCAGTGACTCCAACACACTCTGCATCCTTTCGTGTCTTTTGAGTGTCTGATTTCCCTCTCAACAGCCACTGAGGTAAGAGGGCTGCAGATAAGCAGGTTCTTGAAGGTGCTCTGTCTGAAGTCTTGCTGGTGGGAATGCCAGGCAAGCATCATCGGACCCAGTCGTGAGAGGGTTCCAACTCCTCTCAGGGGCTGCTGTAGTGGCTCTGCCCTCCTGTTGAAGAGGGGGAAGATACGGCCTTCCCCAAATCGAGGGCTTCCCTGGTGCATCATTCATGAGATTCCATGTGTCACTGCCTAGGTGAGGAAGTCTTGGTGCTGAGCAGAACACTGCTGACTAGAGCCGCAGCCAGGTTGTGTAACTGCCGCTTCCCGTGCCCCGTGTGTTGTGTGTCTCACTGATGGGCCAAGTTTAAAATTGTTTAAAACCCAAAAGGACTCAGATGAGCTTTCCCCCTGTTCTTCAAATGGCAGAGGAACACAAGAAGTGCTTAAACGTTGTTCAGTATCCCGTAGTAAACTGAATGTAAATAGGATTAGGTGTCTACGTGCTAGACAGTCTTCTCTATGCCACGTAGGACTGCAAGGTAGGGGGGGGTAGCGTAACACAGACAAGAAATCAAGCTGATGTTAATAAAGATTTAAATGACACTTCAGAGGAAGTCTAAGTGCACACATAGTTGCTTGCACAGTGGATGGTCCATCTGGTAGGTCATTAGAAGGCTGGAGAAAAAGGGAAATGGGTGCTGAACAGCAAGGTGGTGTGTATTTCTTTCGATGTGGTGAATTGTTGGTCCATTATCTGACTGGGCTTTCTTCCCACCTTCCTTGCTTTTAGGTCTTATAATTTTGTCCACTGTCACAGTCTTGAAGGGATTTTGTGGAGTCTCTGACATGTCTTGGATCTTAGATTTCAATCATTACCTCTCCTTCCTTCTTTTTAGTGTTGGGAGGGGGAGGTTCTGTCCTCTTCTAGGTCATAAGGAAGTGTTGGGTTTTGAAAAGCGGCAGTGATGTTCCTCATATAGTATTTGGCCCCCTTCCCTTTGGTGGGCGATGACCATGGAGAAATGCTCAGGTTAATTCCTACCACAACTGATTATTTCTCTTCACGAGCTGAACACAGGCAGGCTTTGGGCTCTGGCAAGTTCTCCTGGCTCACAGGTAGCACAGAAGGATTTGTCCCACTCTTTGTATTCTTCCAGTGCTTGTTCTGAACACGAAGCCCCTTTCCCTCAGCTGCCCTAGTACTGTGGAGGTAAGAAGAGGTTGTGAACACAAGTCTTAATTTCTTGCACAGCATGGAAGTAACACTTAACATCTAGTTGCCAAGGAACAAAGTTCCTCCTAAGGAATAATGAACAATGGAGAAGCCAGAAATACTATTAGATGGTATATTTGGCAATATACCATCTCTTTACTTTGTCTCCAGCCTTCAGCTTGTGGTTGCCTTGAAACACCCAATGCACAATGATGGAACAGGCAAGGAATACAGATCATTTGTTTCCTGTCCTGTGTCACTGCTTTGCAGAGAGGACGTTCCTGCCAGGGGACGTGAGCATAAATTTTCAAGTCCTGTGCCAATCTTATAAAGAAGATACCTGTTGATCGTGTTCTAATTTATCTAGGGAGTGTATCTACCTCAACAGGGAGAAATAGAATTTGTTTTTTGGATCTGCCAGTCAGAGCAAACATCTGTCCTTACAGAGAGGGAAAATGATAGGATCCACATCCTCTGTGGCAATTGTCCCCAAGGAAGGGATGAGTCTCACTGCTAACACAGTCTGCTGGACAAATAGTGATCTGCAGCAGCAAGAATCACTTCCTTAAAACAAAGGACATTTATCCCCTTCTGACTGACATTTTGACTCATTTCTGGGAGAGTTTTACACCATCTCCAGAAAGCTTTCGATGCTTCGTATGTCTGCTTTACTGTCCAGAGATGAAGTAGTACAGTTTCTCAGAGAGAGAGGTCTCATTGAGCTGCATGAGACTACTGACTGTAAGGGACAACCTTCTGTCTCTGAGTCCCAGCTTTGGGCTTCACAATCTTGTGAAGGTGTTTAGACCAACAGAGTGTCTTGAGATGTAAGTCAGGCCTTGACACAAGACAACAAAGCCTACCACGTCAAGTGGCAGAGCACTGGCTTAAAGGAGTGGTAGCTATAGACTTTGGTGAAGGCAAAGGAAGGAGGAAGATAAAATGAATGATAACGAGGTTGTCACGTTTACGGTTTAATAGAGTTGAAAAGCTGCTGTTGGAACGTGTATTGCTTTATGGGGTTAACTTTATGAAGGATCAGAATTCTGTAAAACATTAATAGACCCGTTAAAATATATCTTCATTGTTGTGTTGAAAGAATAAAACAATTAAAGCAGTAGCTCATGGCTGCACTCACTACTATCTGCTGTATATTATCTTATCCAACTTTAACGCATCTTCTTTATGCTCCCTGTGAGCTGGTGTCAAAACATCCTTCTCCCAATTTCTTTGTCTTCTCTGCAATGTTACTTTTGTCTCCTTCCCCTTTCTCTACCCTCAGCACTGCCTCTGGTCCTCCCTGCCTTTTGCCATAGATTATACGGGGCACTATGTTTTGGAGCCCTAGTTGTAAGAGAGTAAAGAGACGAGCTGCAGCATCTGCTCATAAAGCTCTGGAAAGCCCTTTCACCTAAGCTATTGGGATGTCATATTTTTCATTGTTGGCTTTGAAAGTTTACAGCAATTGGAGACCGAGCTATTGATGCAAAACCTTTATTACAGGAGAAAGCTTTAAACTTGAGGAAATGTGGGAAGAAGTATGGCCATAATATTTTGGGGAGGAGGGGGAGTTCTGTGCTGCTTTTCTCAGCTGGCTCTTTCAGTTTTGAATTGTTTTCTTCTTATTGGGGCCATTCCGTTAATGCTTCCCTAGGTTATACCTCTGAAACCATTGTTCTTGAGGCTCACTAGCTGTGTAGTCATTTTTAGATTTTTGAAAACAAGTAACACATCCTTAAGGGCTCTTAAGTACACTGGAGATAATGGTAACTGAAACGGTGAGGAGCTTGCTTTGCTTGGGTAAAACCCTTCTCCGGGACAGTGCCACAGCCCTGGCTCTCTTCCATCAGTCTCATCTTCCCTGGCTCACTGTCATGGCTTGCTAGTCCGGAACAAAGCTCTCAGACATGTTGCAAGGAATAAAAAAATCTTAGAGAGAAAGAGAGTTAATGGCCACAGTCCGAACTATTAGCATCAGCCAAAGCTGAGTTAAAGGGACATGTGGCAGATCTATGCACTGGGCATCCCTTTGATGCTGTGCAGCTGTAGAACAGTTCAGCACAGCAACACCTCCTGTAAAACAGCTCAGTGACTGTGCTAATTGCTGAACTGAGCAAAACCACCATTTAATAATACCAGGGTGACCACAGCATTTCCTCCTATAGTCACTCAACAACAGATCAAACAGTGAACTCTGCTGATGAAATGCAGTGAGAAGGAACAGGAGACCTGGCACTTGTGATCTACTTGGAGCCTGAGACTCACCCGATACACTCAGGAAAGAATCACAGGAGAATTTTAAGACATTTTGAGTGCTTGGGAGCCATCTTTTCAGCCCTTCCACCAGTGTTGGAAGTTTGGGGGCTAGAAGGAAACAAGTGTCTGCAAAACCCCTAATACACATCAGTTGTTATGGGTTTCTGATGGAGAGGAGCCATGAAAACAGATAGCACACAACTTCTATCCAGAGGGTAATGGCTTTGGCCCTGCTGTAAGAGGTGTTTAGGAAAACAGAGACCTGAAAAGATTTTACCCTGTCTGGAAAATGGACTGGTAGGTGATAAACTGAACTATACTGAAAAAAGTTGTTCATCTGAATCATAGAACGCTTTAGGTTGGAAGGGATCTTTAAAGCTTGCCTAGTCTGAACACCCCCTGCAATGAGCAGGGACATCTTTAACTCCATCGGGTTGTTCCTAGTCCTATCCAGGTTTCCAAGCATGAACTTTTTGCCACCAATTTGGGCAACTCAAACCAGTGTTTCATCACCCTGACTGTAAAAGATGTCTTCCTTATTTCTAGTCCAAATCCCCCCTCTTTCTGTTTAAAACCATCACCTCTCGTCCTATCACTACAAGCCCTGCTAAAAAGTCTACCCCCACCTTTCTTTTAGACCCTGTTTGCGTACTGAAAGGTTGCAGTAAGGTCTTCCTGGGGCCTTCTGTTCTCCAGGATGGACACCCCCAACTCTCTCAGCCTGTCCTTAGAGCAGGGGTGCTCCATCCCCCAGTTCTGTGACCTGATCTATCGGGTTCACGTCTTCTTTTAGACCGCCTGTCATGGATGTGAATCCTTATTATTCAAACTACAGGGTATTTTTCATTATCAAATTGAGGTAGGTTTGAACTACAGGAGCAGGATATTACCTTGCATGGTTTCTTTCCCTTGCAAAAGGTGTTACCTGTTCGCTATTTGCAGGTCTGAAGCAGGCAGCCTGTTGCGAACTGCACTCGTTGCAGGTGTTTTCATTCTAAAGATCCGGGGAACGCAGCAAGATGGAGATTAATTTGTAGGTCTTACCTAAAATAGCCCAGCTCGTGTATTTTAAGCATTCCTTCCTGTGTAAGACAGTGATAAATTAGCAAGCCCTGCCCCGGCAAGGCTTGTTAGTAAATCTGATACACAGTTAGCTGACAGCTCTGATGCATGTGGTTTCAAACCACCTTTTTGGAAACCCTGCCTTCTGCCCAGCCCCTGCCCCATTGTTAGGAAATATATCCATCAAATTTTCCACGGCGTAGCTCAGATTGCTGTCTGGGTGGTAGCAGCAACGTTCTCTGCATTAGCAACTCTGCAGGTAATGTCTTGAGGATTGAGAGGAGATTAAGTCTGAATAAATACCCTGTGATATTCATATTTAATCATTGCACTTAGAGACTGTCTAATCAAAGACTGACATATGGGTTTCATAAAATTATATACTAAACTGAAGCCATAGATCTTGTCCCTTTACGTTCACTTCGAGCCTGTATGTTGCTATCAAGCAGAATAAACTCTGATCCTAAAAACAGAAAGTGAGGGTTCCCATCAAAGAGCCATCTTGCCCAAAAATGGCAGGCAGTGGCTTTGGACATCTATAGGCCTGAAGGAAGGGTCAGATATCATATCATTGATCCTGGTTTCTACACTTGATTTCGCTATTGTGACTAGAGATCCTTCCAGAACCTACTGGAAAATTACTACATCTCTGCTTTCCTTGTGTGGAAAAGTTGGTCAGCTTTTGGACTTGGTGTGTACTTCACACCCAGCTGCCTTCTCATAGGTGGAATAAATATGTGAAGGGTGGGTGTCAGGAGGATGAGGCAGTGTTCTTCTCTGTGTCATCCAGTGATAGAACAAAGGGCAATGAGTGTGAGCTGGAACAGAGGAGGTTCCACTTCAATATGGGAAGGAACAACTTCACGGTGAGGGTGGCAGAGCACTGGAATGGGCTGACCAGGGTGGGTTGTGGAGTCTCCTTCTCTGGAGATGTTTAACACCTGCGTGGACATGTTCCTGTGCAACTTGGTCTAGGTGATCCTGCTGTGGTGGGGAATTGGACTAGATGATCTTTCAAGGTCCCTTCTGATCCCTACTGTTCTGTGATCCTATGAAGGACAAACTGTCCTTAGAGCAACTTAGTCTAGCAAATAACACACCTTTGTAGACCTACGAGATTCTGCACATGGGACAGATTAAAGCTGTTGGATACACGACCCACCCAAGTACACAGTTAACACCAGCACCTTAAAGGGGTTATAAAATATCAGCAGATAGGGAGGAAAAGGGAACAAAACCAGGAGAACGTGATGCTTTCTGTTTCTCTGGATACAGACCTCTAATACTTGGCAAAAGGCTGGGAAGTGGCATTTGGGAGAAGAAGGAAGGAGATGGTGAAAAATGACAGAGAGGGGCAGAGACAGTGACTTGAAAATTTCCAGAAGAGACAGAGCAGATATACCACTGATGTGCTGCAGGTAGAGTGCACCACAACCAGTTTGGCTGAAGGGAGCTGGCATGTGCTTTCACAAGGAAATTTGGCTCCTCCATCACATGAAGTATTCTCTGGTTGCTGCCCCATTACTTGCCAGCCTGGCATTCTGCTCAGGATGGAGCAGGCTGTGCTGCACCTTCAGAGACAGCGAGTACGTGTGGCTATGTCCTGAATGTATTCGCTGCAGCGTAGAATAGAAAGCCTCTCCACTGCAAGCATTAGCAAAGCAATTTCATAACTATCTGTTCAGACAGTGCACAGGAGCTTGAAAAACAACTTGAGACACTTCATTCCCTTCGGGAAATGCCATCCGAGAATATGTTAATCTGACAAATATGAGGAAGGCTGTCCCCTATTGGTGAACCATGAAGAATGCCACCTCTTTATTTTTGGGGTGGGGGGGTGTATGCAAGATGCGCTCCTCCCTCCCTGCTGAGAGAGGAACATCCTTTACCCTCTCATCAAACCAGACAGCTGAAAAGCACAGAGACGTTGCGCTGCCTCTTTTGCCTTGCAATGTGAATGTGATGTTATCTGTACCACCTTTGACAAGGCACTTGAAATTAATCAGAGGAGAAATGTCTTATTTGATTATATTTAACCGTGAACATTGATCAGTTGCATGCACTTTTAACTTCAGAGCTGCATGTCCAAAGTCCTTTCTAAAAAAGGGCAAAATGCTACCCAGAGATACAGGGGAGCTTGTACGCTCTAGCTCTCTGAATAGACCCACTCCGGGGAAATGAGTGTTCGTCTGGGAAATTAGGAATCATCTACCAGGAAACTCCCCGTGAGAGAGAGTGGACAGTATCAAAAGAAAGATCCCCAAAGCATCAGTCCTTTGCCCGTTCAATATGTTTTCATTGCTGTTGTGTTAGCTCATCTTTAAAATTCTTGCATTCGTTTCTGACAGAATAGAGTCTCGCTTGAAGTCTCTGGGGAGACTGTAGCAAGACCTGCTGTCCCTCAGCAACTTGAGCAGCACTGGAAGCATCTGCTTCCCTATAGTCTGCAGAAAAAACAAACCATGGGAGCTTGCTGTGACCTTATGTACAAAAAGGTATGACCAAAAATTTGCATCCTTAGGGCAGATAAGCCAGAGGATCTATCAGGTAGACTCAGAGTCAGATTAGCCAGGACCTCTTCACCTACACAGCTGCAGCTTCAGATATAGTCTGTCTGTTCCCCTATATAGGACTTCCCCATCAGGCACATTCCCTCCAAAGGCCCAGTTCCTGGTGCAGACCATCACACCTCTGTTAATGGTTTCATAGACTCACAGAATCATTAGGGATTGGAAGAGACCTCAAAAGATCATCCCCCTGCCGGATCACCTAGACCAAGTCCCACAGGAACACATCCAGGTGGGTTTTAAATGTCTCCAGAGAAGGAGACTCCACAATCTCCCTGGGCAGCCTTTTTCAGTGCTCTGTCACCCTCACTGGGAAGAAGTTCCTTCTCATATTGATGTGGAACGTTCTGTGTTCCAGCTCACACCCATTGCCCCTTGTCCTATCACTAGATGACATTAAGAAGAGCCTGGCTCCATCCTCCTGACACCCACCCTTCAAATATTTATAAACATTAATGAGGTCAACCTTCAGTCTCCTCTTCTCCAAGCTAAAGAGACCCAGCTTCCTCAGCTTCTCCCCATAAGGGAGGTGTTCTACTCCCTTCATCATCCTCATTGCTCTATGCTGGACACCCTCCAGCAGCAATGTGTCCCTCTTGATCTGAGGGGCCCAGAACTGGACACAATACTCTAGATGTGGTCTTGCCAGTGCAGAGAAAAACCACTCTCAATCTGCTAACCACCCCCTTCTGATCCACCCCAGGATGCTGTTTGGAACATCAGGCTTAGCTGCCTCCCAAACTACCCAGCTTGTGTGCACCAAAACTGTTCTACAAGATGAACCAGCACAGAACTGGACTCCTCTACCCACCAAAACAATTGTGCTTATGAATACTTTGTAGGATGGCAGTAGAAAACTTTCCCCTGTTATTGCTGTACCTTAAATAGGTGGAAATCATCACCTGCCAGTCATTGCCCCTTTCCTCTTATTTCTTGGGGTAGGGTGGTTTGATCTGTCCCACGATGCTCAGATAAGACAGGACTTTTCACCAACAAAACCAAGTAACTTAGGGCAGAAAAAGGAAGGCGGCAGAAAGGAGATGATCACTGTAGCACGTAGCAGCATCGTGGGCTGAAGGTCAGAACACGTCCGCTCTAGTCTGCAGTCCAGAGCCTGCGACAACATCGTTCCCGAGCTGTAGGGGCTCTGTGAACCCAAGCAGCGCACATGCTCAGGCAAGGTCCTCTTTTCCTGAGCGGGAGGATTGACATACTTCCCTCACCTTTCTCAAAGACAAGAGACTTCAGCGTAGCGAGGCACATCTGTGTGTGTCCTGACAGGTTTTTCTTCACTGTCTCTCAGAGTCATCCTTCCTTTATAAAGGGCAGTAGGTTTTCCTCCCTATCGCCCCCTAACCTTCCTGCTTTCCAGACACCCTAAGGGTCTTGGATGGCATTTCCCAGAAGGATAAACATCTCGAGCTGGTTTTCAGTAGTTTTCCTCTTTGGTTTTATGTTTTTAGTCTCAGGAATAGTTAGTATTTCACAAAAGCGACTGGGTGGGTGGAGGGGGGGAGCCACTTGTTGATCTGGATGCTGGGGCAGGAGCAAAGGAAGGAAGCTTTGCAGGGAGTGTTTTCAAGCTCTTAAGAGCGTGTTTTTCCAAGCACTGTTCTTGAGCACGAGATTGTTAATAACAAGAGCACAGTGGGGTGATATAGATGACACAAAAGGCGCTCTTTCTTTGCAAAGCTGAATGGTCTGTGCTTCAGTGGATTTTTACGGTAAAAGAGACAAAAGGAACAAGACTTTTTCCTTCTCCTAAGTTCCCATGCCTAGTACCATCTTTAGCTAATAACAAGGACTTGGCCTCCACCCCCTCCTGACACATGTTCTTACCCAACTGAAGTCCTCCTGCAGCTCTGCAGGCCTATTGACAACCGGTTCCCTGTCACTACACTTGGTGTTCTGCCCTGCTACAGGCATCACAGTGCGATGCCTCTTAAATGGTCGTGGCGTTGCAGCGTGGCAGAAGACTTGGAACTTTGCAGGCTGCCAGCCTCCTACCTAGTGTCTGCATTCGGTGGTTGATCCTTCTCTTTGTTCTCCCTTCTGCAACAGGGCTTGCAGATGAACGGAAGAGATTCAGTTCTATTCTGTGTTGTAGGAAATTAACTGTTGTTGTGTTCTGCTGAGTGAGTTTTTCCAACCGCATACTTGACACAAGTTGCTCCTATCTTCACCATGAGAGTGGTGAGAGCCTGGAATGGGTTGCCCAGGGAGGTGGTTGAAGCCCCATCCCTGGATGTGTTTAAGCCTGATCTAGGGCAGGGGGTTGGAACTGGATGATCCTGTGGTTCCTTCCAGCCCTGACTGATTCTGTGATTCTACAGTGACTTACGGTGGGGAAGGTGCTTTTGTCTTAAAGCCTGTGTTGCAGGTGCTTAGAACTTCTGGAAAACAATGTGAATGTGTTCCTGTGTGACTTGATCTAGGTGATCCTGCTGTGGTAGGTGGATTGAACCAGATGATCTTTCGAGGTCCCTTCCAATCCCTAATGATTCTATGATTCTATGATCTTTTGGGACCATGGTAGTTTTAGGTACAACTCTACAGTAAGGACAAATGAGCCTAGGCAGCCTCTAGCCCTTGAGTTGCCAGGATGTACCACAGCAGCATTTGCAGCAGAACACCCTCCCTGTCTGCTCAGATGTTCCTCATCACCCACTGGGTACAATGACCCTGGGTGTATCACCAATGGCTCTGGAAAGAATGCATGAAGGAAAGAGCTGCACTCTGCTGCATGGCTCTAGGCCAGATTACTCTGCAGCATGAGAGAAGATGCCCAGTGAGCTCTTCCCTTAGGTTTTGTTTCCTTTCTCTGATTAAAAGCAAACCTTTGTCTCCTCCTCTGGATGCATTTTTTATCACTAGTTCACTGACTGCTGCATATACAGCTGGCTTTAGCCTCCATGTAAAATGCAGTGAGTTTAAATACTGGTGTGTGTAGAGTGCAGCAGGATAAATAAAGATGTGCTCGAGCAAACATACGTTTAGTCATTTATTTTTTTACCAGCAGTTTCAGAGTTGTGGGCTTTTTTTTTTTAATCTAATCCGTTCAGTCAGCGGTCTCAAGAGTAAAAGCTTCTGCCTCCGCTTGCTGTTGATGCTTGGTCGAGTCTTAAAGCTTCATGGTTTTTTGACACTGCATTGAATCTGAAGCTTTGATGTCTGAGACTGCTGCCTGCACAGACTAAATCATATTTTAAAGTTTGTCAGTAGGAAGAGTGTGCCTTTCCTCAGACATACACCCATGCATCCACACACAGCATCTTCCCACTTCGTTTAGCTGCCTACGAGTTCCGTGGCATTAAATGATCCTTTCACTGTGTTCTACTTGGCACTGTGTTGCCGTCTTTAATTGGAAGCTCACAGCATTTGTGGGCTAAGGTAGTGCAGAATCATGCTTAGCAGTGCCACGTGAGGGCCAAAAAGGGAACAAAAAGGTTTTTCTCACTCCACTATTGCAGCCACTGCACCTGGTACCGTGTCAGCTGTATCGCTCCATGTAAAAGTTGTGGCTGAAACTGGTGAGGCTGAAGTGAAGGCCAGATGTGTGCATCAGCAGACACTTCAGTGAGAGTGCTGGCTCACTCTGCTCTTAACAGCCTCATGAAATAAGAAGCGTCTCCTGTGGAAACCCATAGCTGCCACAGAGACTGATGCTGTGCAGATACAAACAAGCAGCAGCCTCCACAGGCCTCCTGGGAGCTCATTTCATTGATTGGCACAATTGCTCTGTAGCTCCTCTGACTGCAACCTTGTCGTTCCCCTTCGTCTGCATCTGGGGAAATATTTGAGCCACCTCTCTGAAGCACAGGATGATGCTGGTTGTGGAAGCTCAATGTGCTAATGGAGCACATTGGGGCATGGGATTGGGGGGGATTAGTGGGCTCAGTGGCTGAGTTGTAGCTGTTCAGGAAAGAGAGATGGCTCCCCAAGTGAAGGGCAAGGCACTAAGTGGCCACTCTTCTGTTACAATCGGCTTCTCTTCTCCCAGATGGACCTTATTTAAGAAGCAGACAGTACAGTTTGTGTGTGCACGTGTGCCTTTGAACCACTCGTAAACACTTTAACAAGCTATTGAAAGCAGTAGCACTTGTGATTGCCTTTGTGTATCTCCTGTGTCCCATCCACACGGAGAGATTGTGCAGACTAACATTGGTGATTAATTCCTTTACACAAGGTTGTAAATCAAAGAGCAGCATCTAACACAGTTCAGCATAGATGGCACTAAGGGCTAAAGATGTTATTCAGTTCAGTTCTCCTTTTGAGGAGGTGCTGGAGAGAGAGTATCACCAAGGAGAGAGAATATGGAGGAGGGCTGGAAGGTTCAAGTCACATCCATCCCATACCTGAGATCCCTTAGGAAACTGAAGCTGGGACTCCAAAGCACTGAGAGAGCAGCACTTCATCCCCAGCACAAGTTAAAAAGAAATTAAAAAAAAAAAACCTCTTAGTGTAATAAAAAACTAAATCTCATCCAGGATCACCAGCAGCTCTGAAAGATAATCACAAAAATCTGCTGTCCCAGGTGTTAAACGTGGTTGTGGCCCTTCATGCAAACCGAAGAAATTTAATACTTGTCAGAGACTTACGGTTCTAAAACCCGTCAGTACTTCTGCAAACCCTCACTGGCCCTTTCAGCCATTACCATTACCACTGTCAGTGCCTCCTAAGAGCTTTTGCACCTATTGGGGAATGTCTGGAAGTTCTCAAGGCAAAATATGAAAGAGAGAGTTTTTCTTCTCCTCCTGTTATTCATGGCAAAACTCCTTCTTTGTCAGCCATTCTTCAAAGAGCCGGGATCCTGTCTCTTCAGCCCCTACCGTCCGCAGTTGTTACCTAGAGGAAAAACCAAGTATTCAGAATTTTCTGTCTTCGTTCAGTGTAGCTGCTTGGAGCTTAGATGAGAAGTATATTGGAATACATTAGTAGCAGAGAAAACCTTCACCACCTACTCTATCATCTCGGCATTTTTCCTCGAGCTTCTATTTATCTCCTATGTATAGATTCCCCAAATGAAGAAAATTCTTCAAGAATCCCTGATTCAAGCTGTGGGGCCAGAAGGCAGCTGGGGACAAGGAAAGAAAGGGCAGGTAAAACATAATTAATTGTCTGTACACTTCTTTCCCTCAGCCATCTGTGTAACTCTCTCCTATGGAGGTGTAAATGCCTTGGTGTAAAGGTCACGGTATTAGCGCGCTGGGCATGATTCAGGCAATCTTTGTTCAATTCCTGCTATTGACTCTGTGTATGACCTGAGGTAGGTCCCTCATTTCTCTCTGTCTTAGATCTCTATCCGTAAAATAAGGATACGTGTATTTCTTCTCCTTCTCCTAGTCTACTCGCACTGTCAGCCCTACAAGCCTTGGTGTTAGGTGCAGATGCAAACATGTCTGCAGCCAGGGCTCTCCAAGAGCAGTGATGGGAATGCAGATACGTGAGGCGGCACCTGAGCTTTCAAACCTGAAATGAGAAGAAACAGCACAGTTTACCTGGCCTCAGGGTTACTGATTTTTTTATGGTTTTTATTCTTTGTATCAGTTACAATCCATGCTTTTAAAGCAGTAAACGAGGTATGAGCTCTTCTGTTCAGAGCAGGGAGCTCGTGATAATCTAAGACACTTTCAGACCACTGAAGCCAGTAAGACACGTCCCAGGTGACAGGTTCATTTGTAGCTGCAGCTTTGGGCTGTAAGGACTTTATTTAGAAATGTCTTGCTGGCCCGTGTTGACAACAAGGCGCGGGACTACAGAGATCGCGGGTGGATCTGGTGCTGAATTCCCTGTCGTCCTCCAAGGTACTATAAGAAAGTGTAGCAGAAAGTGGGAAGTTATTTAAATTCGCAGCAGTAGCAGCAATAAAAGGTTTAAATGTCCCCATGAACCAGCTTCTTAATATCTTAATATCCCATCAACGCCACTTCACTAACACCCCTGCTGTAACTGAGAGGAGCAATCACAGAGGTTGGGGTTTCAGCAGCAAAGCTGGCCAAAGACAGGTTTTCCCCCTGGCCAGTTCCCACCTACCTTCTTGCAGTTCATCACCTCTTTGCTGTGTCGATACAACAGTTTATTATTAACAGCTATTTTCAGGCTGTTCATTTCAGGAACCCAGGTTATGGCTCAGCTCCACAAGCAATCATGATGGCACAACTGAGGCAGATCAGTCACAGGGGTCAGGAGGGGATGCACGGAACGGGCAGCTGGGGAGCAGGAACTTCTGATGCTGGGCTCGCTGCTGACCCGGGATGCAGTGCAGTGACCCAGGTCTCACTGTGTGCAGCCTGAAGTCATCCCGTCGCTGCATGCCAATGAGTGTATGTGCTTCTCCAGGGAGCTGGGTGCATAACGAATCCCTGAGGCTACTCATGGCAAAACCTTCCTGGGGACACTATCTGTGCTAAGTCAGATGTTCATCTCATGGCACCTAGGAGTGGGGGGCACTGCTGGGAAACATAAGACACACTGTGACAAAGAATGGGGGCGCTGAACATAGATCCTAATAAATCATAAACAGCAGGTTCAGAGAGGAACAATGAGACAAGATGGCTTTGCATCAATTTGTATTTTTCCCTTTATTCTTTTTTAAGGGGTGTGTAGGGCTGGTGGCTCCTTTTTGGGACTGTAACACGTAATTTTAACAGTGATCTAGTCAAGCATTGTTGAACCTCACTACACCCACGTTTTTTGTCATTCAGTTGGCATGCTTGTGCTGGGTGAGATGGCCACATTTATGGTCTCCAGATGGTAGCTGTTTTCATAGATGAAGGTCATGTCTTTTTAGGTAAATTGGTTGAGATTTGGGGCTGCTTTGAATCAGAATAAATGGCTGCCTGATGGAACCACAGTGAGAGCCAGTAAGGACACACCTATTGACCAACAGACTGGCCAACATCAGCAAGAATTTTTTAATCAGAAAAAAGCCATACATGGGGATGCACGTTATGAAAATTACTGGCAGCAGAAGGAAGTAATTTCACAAGAAGAATATTTCTAAATTTAATCTTCTCAACATAAATTGTCGAGATAAGCCCATTAAAAACCTTCTGTTTCTGCTTCTCTGCACTATTTTCCTCTTTCTTAGTCACAAAGTTTAAGAATGCATTTAATCTCTTACAAATTATACAGAGATTTTGTCTACCTGCTTCCATTAGCAAGGGTAGAAAGGTTTATATCCTTTGGTCAGGATATCGTATCATTAATCCCAGTTTCACTACTGTGAATAGAGATCCTTCCAGAACCTACTTGAAAATTACTACATCTCTGCTTTCCTTGTGTGGAAAAGTTGATCAGCCTTTGGGCAAACAGTGTACCTCACACCCAGCTGCCTTCTCATAGGTGGAATAAATATGTGAAGGGTGGGTGTCAGGAGGATGGAGCCAGGCTCTGCTCAGTGGCATCTAATGATAGGACAAGGGGCAATGGGTGTGAGCTGGAACAGAGGAGGTTCCACTTCAATATGGGAAGGAACTTCTTCATGGTGAGGATGACAGAGCACTGGAACGGGCTGCCCAGGGAGGTTGTGGATTCTCCTTCTCTGGAGAGGTTTAACACCTGCTTGGACATGTTCCTGTGCGACTTGATCTAGGTGAACTTGCTGTGGTAGTGTTTGGACTAGATGATCTTTCGAGGTCACTTCGAATCCCTAATGTTCTGTGATTCTGTGAATGTGCAGCTTTAGCATGACAGAATCAAAGCTGATGAGAAAGTACAGGCTGAAGGTAGCTGAATAAAGGCTTTGTTCTCAGAAATGACTAATGATAAGAGGTGTCTAGAAGATCTGGCTTTGAGTGTCTAACCTCAGAAGATTAGAAGCATTTAAGATGTCTCAAACCTGAGCCAAAATCATCTTCAGTCTGGAGTTTGCTCACTGATTCTTCTCCTCTCTTTGGGCTGATGACTTCATTTGTCCCACAGGTCCTTTATCAATGCATTTCCGTATCATGCCTGTGCTCCTTTCATCTTGCCTCATTTCCTGAGAGAGCTAAACTGCTTGGAATTCTTTTCTTTTTCCAAATTGAGAGTTCAAAGGATGGATTTTAATTAACTATTCCTGATGAGTGGTTTCATTAAACGAACAGAAGGGAAATTGTTCTAATAAAATTCTGTGTTGCAGAGGAGAGGGACAGAGAGCTTGAGATCTTTTATTAATAAAAGGGCAGCCTCCTGCAATATTGAGAACTTCCCAGAACTGTAATGTGTTGTCTTCTGCGGAACAATGTGGATTGTTTGGGCTTGCTGCTGCTACAGTTTTGCTCTGTTAAAATCAAGATGAGCTCCACTACTGAAGACAATGCCCTTCCTTGTTCTCACTGGGGATTATGTTCCTGTGGTCGTGATGGTTCACTAGAACTAAGACAATTTCTTCGCAAAAACCCATCATAGACATAGAGCCAAAATCTTGGTGCATCTCAACCCTCTGGGTTGATTAACAGACTGTTCTATAAGAAAATGCAGTATCTGAATACACTACGGCTCCTTCGGGGTACCACTTGTTAGCCACATGGCACCCAGCACAGTTCCTTCCGAGATGACTGGAGTGTTGCTGATCTGAAGTGTGTCAGGAAGCACAGCAGTGTTTTCTAAAGCTGTGATGGCATCAGTCATGCTCTTGACAGAAGACAAGTAGGCTCGTGAGGATTTTCAAATTATTATAAAGATAGACAAGGTCAGATTTAGTCTACTGTACTCAGATACTCTGACCAGCATAGGGGAGGCTGTGCTGTGTGAAGCTTAGAAGAAGGTGGTACCTGCTCACTAACAGTCTCTGGCTCCAGAATGCCTGAAAACTTCTCTGAGAAGTCAAAAAGGAGTTGCTAGTAGCAGATTTGAGTGAGTTAGCCTCTTATTTTGTCCTTTTGAAAATGCTGCCATGTAACATGAGCTAGAAGTTCCCAGAGAACTTATAGCTCACAGTGGTGGCAGTGTGCACCAACAACAGCTACGCCTTTGTCTTGACTATCATCTTAGACTATGCTTTAACTGCATCTTCTGTAGGGTGTAAGAAAGTCTTCAGAGACGCAATTCACTGCAGACAATCCATCCTTTATGTGTTTTCGTGCAAAAGGAAACAAAAATAGGAACGAAGGTGTCGGTCATCTTCAAGTGAATCCAAATTCTCATGCCTAGGAGAAGGCAAGGCGGCAGTGGTCATAATCTTGTAGAATCTTGTAACTTGTATAATGCTTCGAACAATGACTGAAACTTCTCTTCTCCCTTCTTTAAATGGAAATTCTGTGTGGTTTCTATGAATTTTGAGCCACCTCAGATGAGAAATTTGCTGAGGGTTACCAGCTACCAGCAAACAAGTCACTCAGCCAGCTTTGCTTTCCAAATCAGCTTCAGCAGAGAAATGCACCGAGTCCAGGACTGCCTTTGGCTACAGCCTTGTGGTTTGTACTCCTGTGAGGGGCATGGTGTGAATTAGAACTTCTCATGCCAAGCAGATCCTAATGTCTGGGCTTCTCACATTTTGCTGATGTCTTTAAAATAGAAATTAGCAGCAGGAGGCAGCACCAACACTGCCCCAGCCTCCAGCAGTGAGAAGCTCCCTGAGAGCCTGGGCAGAGATTAGGTGTTTTGACCTGTGTGCCTGAGGTGTGACAGCACTTTAGGTCAGACTGCTGTTCTGCTCCACTGAGGGACCCTCCCAGTATGCAAAAATCATGAGCTCTGAAGTCCATCACAGGATCACAGAACATTACAGACTGGAAAGGACCTCGAAAGATCATCTAGTCCAATCCCCCTGCCACAGCACAATCACCTAGACCATCACACACAGGAACATATCTGGGCGAGTTTTAAACTTCTCCAGAGAAGGAGACTCCACAACCCTGTTCGAGGCTACCTCATTGCGAAGAAGTTCCTTCTCATATTTATGTGGAACCTTCTCTGTTCCAGCTCACATTCATTGCCCCTTGTCCTGTCATTAGATGCCACTGAGCAGAGCCTGGCTCCATCCTCCTGATACCCACCCTTCACATATTTATAAACATTAATGAGCTCACCCCTCAGTCTTCTTTTTTCCAAGGTCAAGAGACCCAGCTCTCTCATCTTTTCCTCATAAGGGGGGTGTTCTACTCCCTTCATCATCTTAGTGGCTCTGCACTGGACTCTCTCCAGCAATTCTGTGTCCTCCTTGAGCTGAGGACATAATATTCCAGGTGCGGTCTCACCAGGGCAGAGTAGAGGGGCTGGAGAACCTCTCTCCATCCTCTAACCAACCCCCTTCTCATCCACTCTAGGATGCCGTTGGCCTTCTTAGCTACAAGAGCACATTGCTGGCTCATGGTCATCCTGCTGTTTGAATTAAGGCATCTTTGATACAAGGCAGTGTGGACAGCAAATGCTGACATCCCCTTCGGAGAGGCTGGCTCCTCACTTCCATTTAATCCCTATTTAGACTTTTTGAACCTTATGTCCTCACCCATAAAATGGATTTAATAGCATTCTCCTGCCTCTGAAGACAGCTGGGTAAGCACACAAGGGTGTGTGCCTTGGCACTGATGAGCTTTTATGAATACTGTAAGGAGTACCACCTCGATTAAAACAGCTACAGGGGCTTTTCTTTATTTTGCTGAAGATAACCAAATCACTGAGGTCACTTGTGACAGCTTATCCCAGAGGAAACCTTTCTATTTTGTGCAGGAAACAGTGGGACCAGAACCCATCAACTATGAAGGTGCACGCATGAATATACATAGACCAGGCCAGGATTTTCACCCTGGGGAACAGATTTTGTGAAAAAGTTTAATTTTATTTTTTTCATAGCAGAAAGACTGGAGGCAGCTGCACTAGGGAGACAGCTGGTGCCTCAGATCATTGCCTTTGGGCTCTGAGCCCCAAAACTGATGGAAGCGATGGAGCCTTTTGGTCCTGCCTTTCTCATGGAAACAGGGGGTCAGACGAGAGAAGGACAAACCAAATCCCGTGTGTCATACGCAAACTGCTTAATCCAAGTCCACCAACTATTACAATGTGGTCTTACAGACTGTGACTAGTGTGAGACATGTCTGCACCTACTGTCTTAAAGAAAGAACATTGGTCACGTACAGAACAAGGGACAAAGCTGCATACAGGAGAGCAGTCTGTAGCTCCTCACCCAGAGGGACACAGGACCCGTTCCTCAACTCTTTTTTTCCTTTTACCCATTACTGATCTCTGCATCTCTTCCTATGCTCGTGCCCAGTACAAATGGTTGATGCAGTGCAATGTTAATTTGGGTCAGGATCAGGAAGAGATGCCTCTAAGCAAGAGAGGAATAGCACGGTACAAGAGGGCTTGAACTTAATATTGTCACTTGGGGCTTAAATCCAACAGACTTTATTGCTCATAATTTGAAAATGAACAGAACACTCCTGCCTGGACGTGTTCCTGTGTGACTTTGTCTAGGTGATCCTGCTCTGGCAGGGGGATTGGACTAGGTGATCCTGCTCTGGCAGGGGGATTGGACTAGGTGATCCTG
>JAOXOE010082715.1:0-27247 GCA_028565055.1 Phoeniculus purpureus
TAGGTGATCCTGCTGTTGCAGGCAGATTGGACTAGATGATCTTTTGGGGTCCCTTCCAATCCGTTATGATTCTATGAGACGTTTAAAACCCACCTTGATATGTTCCTGTGTGACTTGGTCTAGGTGATCCTGCTGTGGCAAGTGGATTGGACTAGCTGAGCTTTCGAGGTCCTTTGCAATCCCTAATGTGCTGTGATACCTACTGAAAGATAAACTACAGTGCCTTCTGTGATACACGTGGTCAAAAACCCCTCTGCTTAGATTAGCTCACTAAACCTAAATACAATAGGTGCTATTTCCCATGTAACTGCTATCCTCAAATCAATCTGCCTTCAACCAGCATTGTTATTTAAGTTACATGGTGACCAAAAGCTGTAGGGAGACTGAGTCTTGATAAATTAAGGCAGCGCAGTGACTTTAATATTTCAGCATCATTGGTTAAACGTGTGAGGCTAACGAAAAAATCATCTGCGCGAGAGACAGCGTGGTCGCGGTCACGTTGTGTCGTCAGTTTGTGGTAAGTGCAAGAGACAACTTTAAAGATTTGCTTTTCATTATGCTAGGAATTGATGTTCAGCTACTAAAATGAAATAGGTTTGCATAAGAGTTACCGCCGTTACAATCCATTTGGAATTTCATTCAGTGCAGAGAAATTAAAATTTTGAGTGATTGTGTGGAAGACTTTCTCCTGAAGCCAGATCATAAGACCACAGGTTTCCCTTGTCATTGCACCTTTAGGTTAGTGGAATTCTTACAGTGTGTTCTCTCTCATCTGAAATGCTTTCCCGTTAATAATTCTAATTAATACCGTATTAAATTATTGAAAGTATGGTGATGCAACAGTGTGCTTGAGATTTTAACTGCACATAAAGATATTTGAATCATTTGATCGTACAGCTAATGCAAAGCAACCATCTGGGTGTATACACAGAAGAAACATTTATTTCACTTTAGAAAAGCAGTGGAACTGAGTACGCTGGGCAGATACACCATTAATTACGTATTACAATGCAGTCTGATCTGATACCACAAGCAGAACACTCAAAATTCACTGTCTCTCAACATTTTTCATTCATTTCCATAACAATCAAACCACTCAAGCCACTCAGTTTTGGAGGCAATAATGACACCAGAAAAAGGAATGAATTTTACAGCGTGTTTTCAACATCCTGGGTTCAATTAAAACGGGAGAATATATTCTGAAATCATAAGACTTGTCCTTTGAACCAGCATCTGCAGATGAACATGTGTGATTTGCATCAGCATAAATTTGCCAGATAAGCTTAACTAAATCTCGGAAAGCGGAGCAGTTTCAGGGGGTCTCAAAGTTCTGACTGTTAGATTTCACAGCTACAGTATCTCCTGGCGTTTGAATGTAGCTAAGTGGTGGTGCAGGAGTTGTGGGCTTGTCGCTGTAACCGCGCTCCAGACACAGCTAGTCTGGCCGTACCGCTTCATCCTTTTAGAGCTGTTCTAACAGTCAAATAGGGACTTGTAGTGAATTCTGCTAATGGACATTGTAACTCTGGATCTGAAGGGCTCGATCAGCGAGGAGCTGATGCACCGCAGAAAATGCGTAAACAAGCTGTTGTGCATTGAAAGCTTTTAGCCTGGCTGTGCACTCTTTGCAGCTATCATCTGTCCTAACAGAAACGATAAAACAACAGAATTGCCCGGCTGGTGACAGACTCAAATATTGTTTTGCATGGATGTAATCAGATGTTGAGTTAAAAGCACGGAAACCCTGCCCTTTCTTGAATGAAGGCCCACTGAAATAAAGGCACTCGTGTTCTCCCTTCAGAAAGGGTTTCTAGACCTGTAGTAACAAATCTTACGGTTTTTGTGCAAGGTCACAGCTTTGGACCTTCAGCACAGCTGGAAAAATCACCAAGATGCTGCAAGAAGGTGTCTGGTTGGAGACAGCACGTGTGTTCTTCACCCCATCTCCACTGGCACATGCTATGGAGATTCTCCAAGTCTCTGTGTAGATTCTGGGAGAGGAACAGGAGCTTGTTTGAGGTGTCAGCAACTGTCTGGGTTTTGTCACTCTCAGGTGTTCAAGGCTGGTGCTGAACCTCCCAAGATGTGAGGTTTCAGAAGGATAAACATGAAATTTTATTTGTGGTTTTCCTGGGCTTCTAGACTTTGTTTTCCAAGCGTTCTCTGAAATCAACGATGGATAGGAAATTTCTTGTCCCATCTACTCAACTGATTCCAGAAAGCGGGGATCAAGGATCAAGTGGTAGATGTTGCAAAACTTAAAATTGTGAAATCTCACAGCCCTGGAGTCCTGCCATCGAGGAAAAAGATGTTTGCATCAGGTTTTCTTGTACATATGTGGATGGGTTGCTATGCTGTAGAGGGCAAGATACCCTTCTGTGTTTTTTATGCAACAACCCCAAATTTTATTAACTTTGCTTTTTTTGCTGCGGAGTCATTTGAATTAAGGCTCCTGCTGGCCTCTTCCCTGATCTCCCAGCAAAGGCAATGAGTGAGACTGTGCCACAGGTCCGACTCTCCGTGCTCGTCGGGCACGACTATGCGAGTAAATGTGCATTTCCTCGCCCACGCTCACGTCCCTTTTATCTTCGCTGCAGCCTCGTGTACAACTTGCTTTACTGGCCTTCAGCCTGCACCGTGTGCTGTGAGGCAGAGGAAGGTGTTGCAAAAGCAACACAGCCAAGCAGAACACTTCAATCCGAACAGGGAAAACTTGCCTGGGAAAAAAAGGAGCTTTTAATACCTCCAGCAGCACAGGTTCTTCTTCAGTCTGCCCCACCAGTTACTAGTGAAACTACGTTATGGAAGAGATGATCAATTTGATACAGAGCTCAGCCATCAATACGTTCCACCAGTAGTAGCTTCTTTCCTTTTATCAGCTCATCTGTGTTTAATACTTCCGTACTCAGATGTCCGTTTAAAGTGTTAGTAGACCATTGCGTTTCGATTACGATGTAGAAACTTGATGGGAGAGAAGCTAAAGTGTTAAACCTTGCAAAGGAGAGATGCGTGCATGTGTGCAGGCAAAAATACATCTGCTGCATCACATCCTGATGACAAAAATAACCATAAACAAACACGAAGCCAAGCGTTTTCTTGTTCGCAGCCTTTCGCTAAGCGAAACATAGAGGCTGCGTAAGAGGCTTAAAAGAAATCCTATTATTTTCTGGGGATCTTCAGATGCTCACTCTGGGGCTGTGGTGCTGAGATACTGAATTGGCAGTGTCACTTTGGCGCTACTGGGGAACCTTAGGGTGGGATAATTTTCCTTTCATACCTACCTTCCAATTCGAGATCCCTTCCAATCCCTTATGATTCTATGATTCTATTCCGGGATGATTTGATCCCTTCTGAGGACACTGGAAAGCAGCTGAAATGAAAAAGCAACCTTACATGCTATGAAATCAGAGCCTTAGATGGACTGACTACATCTCAGTGGCTTAGACAGCTCGTCTTGTCATTAGGACACTTACTTGAATTTCGGTGACAGACTACTGAGATTTTTATATGTCTATTTATAGCAAGATGCTTTAAAAAGTCTGCCTGAAGTCTCCATACAGAAGCCTAAAATTTATCTGGAATATTGTGTCCAGTTCTGGGCCCCTCAGTTCAAGAAGGACACGGAGCTGCTGGAGAGAGTCCAGCACAGAGCAACGAAGATGGTGAAGGGAGTAGAACACCTCCCTTATGAGGAAAGGCTGAGGGAGCTGGGTCTCTTTAGCTTTGAGAACCAAAGACTGAGGGGTGACCTCATTAATATCTATAAATACGTGAAGGGTGGGTGTCAGGAGGATGGAGCCAGGCTCTCTTCAGTGTCATCTAGTGATAGGACAAGTGGTGTAAGCTGGAACTAGGAGATTCCAAATAAATATGAGAAGGAACTTCTTCCCAGTGAGGGTGACAGAGCATTGGAAGGGGCTGCCCAGGGAGGTTGTGGAGTCTCCTTCTCTGGAGACATTTAAAACCCTCCTGATTATGTTCCTGTGCAGCTTGGTTTAGGTGGTCCTGCTGTGGCAGGGGGATTGGACTAGATGATCTTTCGAGGTCCTTCCCAATCCCTAATGTTCTGTGATTCTGTGGTACACCCATTCTTCAGAGCACACGTGTGGTAGTTCCTGTATTTTAAAAACTTTTTTTCCCTTGTACTGTCATTCAAAAATAAGATGAAAATGAGGTTGATAATTATACAGTAGAATTCATTGATTATCAGCATGTGGTGCTGCGTGCTGGGCAGAAATGCACTTTTAAACATCCAAGAAATTAAATTTGGAGGTAACGTTTATTGATTGTGTGAGAAGTTCCTCCAAGTCGATCCAAAGTGTGTCATCCAGAGATGTATTGTTATAAATACAGCAGTGAGCTTGGTGCTGGGTGTGCACCGAATGTAATGGGGTTTTGAGTGAGCTCAACTCCATTATTTATGTATTAAGTCACCTTAGATTTCACAAAGTCCTGAAGGACTGAAACTATGGCAAATAAAAGCCTGGCAAACCCAGCCTTTGGTGAGGTGACACAATGAGTAGATCACTGGAGGCTTCTTTCCTCTCTTGTGTAGCTCTTTCAGCTCCAGCTCCAGGTTATTTGGGGACCCCTCTCTACGCAGGTTGGCACTGTTCTACCCTATCTGCCCCGTCTCTTGAGTAATCTTTGCTTTTAGTCCTGTCAGACATGGTTTAGAGAAGAGTGACTGCAACTGTGGCAAAGAGATGGTTTGTAAATACCAGTTAAATTCTTGAGGCATTGATCGATGATGCTGGAGAGTTGCCACTCTTAAGTGTGCATTCTGTGCACCTAAAACTCAAGTTTTCCTGCTATCCCCCTAAGGTGAGGACTGTCGTGCAGCAGGCATTGCCACAGCTGAATTGTGATTCACAGCTTCTTCAGGAGAGTGAGGGTTAGGTTTCAGTCCTTTCCTCCCTAAAGTATTCCTGCAGATTGAATGTGAGTGTTTGTTCCCCTCACGTCTGTTATAGCTGCATTCCCATGATGAAGAGTTTTTAGATCAGGAGATATCTGTGTTTAGTGCAGCCTTTCTTGTTAGACTCTAGTTGCACAGCCTAGAGCAAAGTAACAGCATTAATCTCCGCAATGCAAATGTATTTGGGGACATTGGTGCACATATGGTAAGGATTCTTTAACCTATACTACTGTGTGTAACTTTGCAGCTTAATTAATCAATTAGGATTAGTGCTGTTAGTAATCAAGTCCACGAGTGATTGATGCATGCCATATTAATTGCAACACTCACATGAAGCGTGCCATATCCTCCGTCATTTTACAGCTGGATTTCGCACTGGTTGCTCTTAAGCATTTAATGGCAGTAGTTTTCACTTGCAATCAGGGAAGTTGTGTTGCACTGTATGCCCTGTGTGTCGTACACCCCACTTAGATAATAACTCCTCCATCACTGATGTTTCCCCTCGCTCCTCCCTCCTGGTTCGATAGTTGGCAAAGTCGTCCGTTTTCAAAGGGTTGCCTTCGCTGTGGAACAAGAGGTATAATTAAATTGTATCCCAGTAGTGAAGGTTTCTAATGATGATGAGCCAAAACTAATTGTATTGATTTGTTTATTACTGGCTTAGGAAGCTCATCAAACAAATGGACTGAAACTATTTCCATATTCTTATCTGTTTGGTAAATGAGAAACAAATAACACTTCCATATGTCTGTTGCGCAGTGCCACGGCATTAATACTAATTCTGAAGATAGACCCAGGCAGAGGGAGGGAGGTTGGTTATCCCCAGCACAGTGCTGCTACAGCTAAGAAATGCTGCATTTTGTTCCACTGCTACAGCTAAGAAATGCTGCATTTTGTTCCACGTTTGTGTCTTGGGATGGGCAAAATTAAGTTGTTTTCTTTCTTTCTTTGATGTAAATGTTATTACTAGCGAAGTTTTCTGACTGCTGGATCTGAAGAGTAGCAGACTATGCCCAGAATGTGTAAAAGCTCTGGGCAAAAGAAAGGAGATGGACCAGTCCTATGGAATCATTCAGGCTGGAAAAGCCCCTTGGGATCATAGAGTCTGACCATCAATCCTACTCTACGAGTTCACCCCTAAACCAGATCACCCAACACTACATCTAAGTGTCTTTTAAACTCATCCTGACCCATCACCCTGGGCAGCCCATTCCAGTGCCTGACCACTCTTTCCATGAAGAATGTTTTCCTGATGTCCAATCTAAACCTACCCTTGCTGGAGCTTGAAACCCTTCCCTCTGGTTCTGAGGCAATGTTCTTGCCTCCATCCATGTTTGTTCCTTGCCCTCTATATTAAACAAAGCTGGGTGAATAATGTGAGCTAAAAACATACATGAATATTCATTTTAATTTTAAAATTGATTTACTTCACCCTCTCCCATTAACTGTGCAAACAGTCGAGCAATCACATCTGGTACAAGTGTTTGCAGAAAGTAAATTTCAATATTTCACGTATGAGGTTTTTATAAGAAGAGTTTTAATTTCAAATGCTCAGAACTTCCTGTGAATGCTCACTGACTTGTGGGCCAGGCACGAGCTTCTCTGCCCTGTGTGAAAAATCACTTTTCTTGCACGACAACTTTAAAATGCTTTCTAGTGCTAAACATCTGCGACCAGCTCTTGAGGAAAAGGCTTTCTGCGTTCATTGAAACAGGGGCTCATCTAAAGCTGTTGAAGCCAGTGGTAGTCATTCATTGGCTTGGGTGTGTTTTGGATCAGTCTCCTCAGGGGTGTAGATGAGGAAATCCAGAGCTAGGAAAAAACGCCAAGGCAATTGAATACATTGCAATTTTAATTGAATTTGGGGGATGGATTGTGTTGATGCTGTGAGAACATGAATTCCTCCACAGCCACAGATCAAGGGAGGTTCTCCTCCCCTTCTGCTCTGCCCTGGTGAGACCACGTCTGGAATATTGTGTCCAGTTCTGGGCCCCTCAGTTCAAGAGGGACATAGAACTGCTGGATAGAGTCCAGCGCAGAGCCACAAAGATGATGAAGGCAGTAGAACACCTCCCTTATGAGGAGACGCTGAGGGAGCTGAGTCACTTTAGCTTGGAGAAACAAAGACTGAGGGGTGATCTCATTAATGTTGATAAATATGTGAAGGGTGGGTGTCAGGAGGATAGACCCAGGCTGTCTTCAGCGTCATCTAATGATAGGACAAGTGGCAAGGGGTGTAAGCTGGAACATAGGAGGTTCCACATCAATATGAGAAGGAACTTCTTCAGAGTGAAGGTGACATGGCACTGGAAGGTTCTGCCCGGGTGGGGTCTCTTCTCTGGAGATGTTTAAAGCTCACCTGGACATGTTCCTATGTGACTTGGTCTTGGTGGTCGTGCTGTGGCAGGGGGATTTGACTAGATGATCTTGCAAGGTCCCTTCCAATCCCTAATGTTCTGTGATTCTGTGACTTGAGCAGTGTTTTGCTGTTACAGTAAACCAGGAAAAGTGCCGATCCTAATCAGCGTAGAGCCTGAGTCTACTTCTAGTGAAGCAAGAGCCAGACCTGAATTCTTAGGAGCTGGGTAACATCAGTGGAAACCGCGATTTATACTCGTGGAGCCATCCCGTTCATTTTCTGAGGCACAGCCAGCTGTCTCTTGCATTCAGCTGTGTGTTTTCAATTCCCAATGTTTGTCACATCTCTTGTGTGCTGCTGCATGTGACATGTTGTGGCAACTTTTGTCCAACTAGCAGGTTTTGGTCCAAAGAGGATTCAATAAAGTTGGAGGGTGAATTACCCTTCTGTCCCTGGAGAAGCTGATCCTGTCAGTTTGGCAGGGCATCGCTCGAGCTGCTGCACTGCGTATTATGTCTAGACTGTGGATAAGTTAATAACGCTAGAAGTAGAGGTAGAGGGAATTATACACCACAGTTATTAAACTTTGACCTTTATGATGCTTAAGAATCATAAACCATTTTAAAGTAGCTGTGCTACATCCAGGGTAGTGGTACTGTAGGGAAAACTGCTGCAGTACGATGCACAGCATTTATATCAACACTGCTCTTCGTAGTCCCCTTTCTGTACGTAGCAGTTAGGGCTTGGTAGAGCCACCTTCCTTGTAGTTGGCTGGTCTGTGGAGATCTGCTGTTAGACAAAGCATCTCGCCGTGTTTGTTCTGCCTTTTGTGCTCTGCAGACAGCGGGTGGAAGGGACACCAGCTCTGCCATCTTGCAAATAAGACAAATGAAGTGTCTGCTTTTTGGTGGCCACAGAGTCCTGTGGAAGAAGCAAAAAGAGAACTGAAGAGATTTAAACTCCTACTCAGAAGCCTACACTAGGAGATTTGGTTTTCTCACTCCTTCTGTAATCACTGGAGATAAAGCTTCTTTTCACAGCTATTGGAGTCCTTTTGAGAGCCATCAGAGAGAGGGGTGATTAAAAATAGAGGTCTACTTACGGGCTCTGCACTGCCTTGTGAAGTTCTCTCTCTTCAGTGGCTGTAAAAAGCCTGGGGAAAAGTGTTGCAATTAAGCTGTGTGAATATTCTCTCTCCCCATGCTGTCTTGTGCTCTAATTATAAAGCAGCCTTTCTTCCCTGTTTGTGGCATTGTTCTGCATAGGGAAGAAACACCGGTATCGGGAAACAAACACATTCAGGCTCTAGACCTCTGATGTGAGCCTACCTGTTAATAAACGTCTCAAAGGCTGATGGTTGGTTGTTTTTTCCAAAGCTGGGATTTAGATTTGGCTCATTTTAATGATCCGAGACCCTTTGCAAAATGTGGATGTTTCCTGATTTCGATCTCATCTCTTGCACAAGGGGCTGAATAAGCACCTGGTGGTCTCTGGGTGTCAGAATTCACCACCGCGCTTCACAAGTTCATTCTCACAGAGGGAAGAAAAGTGGGGTTTTGGGGGAACAAATGCCAAATGCTTGTTTCCCAGGCCCCTGGAAATCTTGTCCGTGCGCTTGTGCACACCGTTGTTTTGTTTAACTTTGGTAAAACTTGTGGAAGGTTTTGCATTTCGAGCGGTAGGTGAATCAGAGGTCTCAAGAGCACTAATGAGCTGGTCCTGAAGGAGCCATTTCCATATGTCGTGTCATTTGAGTGAAGTCTGAGTTCAAGGAAAAACAATCTCTCAGCCACTTAGTATGCAGACATTTGCATGTGCCCTCCAGTTGCTAGGCTTTGCTCCAAAAGTCAGCTCCGTGGCCACTCCAGGCATTAACAGCACAAACTCCAAGAGCTGCTTTTCCTTTCACCTTGCAATAGTAAAAGTGTAAGCGCTGGGACTGGTCCTGCAGGTGCACAGCACACGAATTCTAAAGCAAAAGGAGCAGTGCTTAGCACCAGGAGGGAAGCAGCCAGCGTATGCAAGATCAGATGTTCTGCGTGTGGTTAAACAGATCAGAGGTGCTAGAAGAGCCTTCCACTTCAAACATTTGGGTTTTTTTGCTTCCACTGTTTTTATGCCCCTACATTGCCTTTGTGTGACACAGATGTGAGTGTTGGAGTGCCGAGCAGGTCCCATAAATATCGGTGGCTACTCACTGTACCTCGGAACAGAAGGAAGCTACTGATGGTGTCTTCTTGTAATAATTCTGAGGAGCAAGAGAGAGGAGTTTGTCACCTGCCCAGGCTGTGTTGGAGAAGCGGCCGTCTCTGTCGTTCACTGGCCAACAGCAGATATTCCAGTCTGTAGGTGCTCCTGTAGAGCAGGCATCCCTGTGGCTAAGATGTGACCTCCTTACGGTGCTTATTCCACAGACATTATTAGGAGGAAAAACCTTGGAGACGGGATTTACTACCAGCAAAAGCTTATCAGAGGTCCCATTAGGTAGGGAGCACTTTTACCTTCTATTGCACTAGCAGCAAAGTAAACAATCTCCTGAATCCTTTTGAAAATCCTGCCTTTTGATGCTGGGATGTTTGCAAATATGCAAACAAACGAGGATGAGAGTAGGAGCAGACATGTCAAGGGATTTTATTTATGAAGCTCTTGACAAATAACTTTTTCTCTGTTTACTCACCTCTTCCCTTAAGGAGAAAGTAGATAATGCCAAGGATCTTCCTTATGAAACCAAGTGAAATTCTAATATAGCGAGAATGCCTGGAACTTTGTCTCTTAAATTCCGCTGTGATTGATGTGCTCAGTGTGGCATAGTGGAAGAGACATGAGAAAACCTGACAATTAGAGATGACAGACTGTTTTAAAAAGTAGATTGGTCTGAAAAGTACTTTAAGTTCATGGAAACCTGTGAAATGAAGGGATCAGACACCAACATTTTTCTAGTCTTACTGTAATAAAAGTTACTCTTAACTGCTCATATAGTAGCTGCTGTCAGTGGGAACAATTCAAATTCCCCTTCCTCGTAGGTGTAGAACCCAAACTGCCATTTCCTAAGAGCATCCACACAAGCTGGACAGCCTCTGTGATGCTCTCAGGTGCAGTTTGCGCAGTCACAGTCACTGTACCAAGACCAGCAACGTTTCCACGTGCTTGAGTGCCCATTCCCGGGGGGCTCACGGTGAGTCTTGATGCAGACTGGGTAGCAAGGTGCATGAGGACAAGTCTGCTTTGGAGGTGACCTGTCCTCTTGCAAAGCTGGGAGGATTTGTTTGCTTACAGGGGGCAGCCTGTGTGGAGCTGAAAACTCTCTTTCCTAGTGAATCAGCCGGGGGATAATTCTTTCCCCACCTAAATGTCACTGATTCCTTCCACAAAAGAGCAGAAAGAGAAGGTGCTTTCTTTACCTTCCTGTTGCAAAGGAGAAATCTTGGCCCCAAGTTACAGCTGCCTGGCTCTTTTCCTCTTTATTTTCATCCTTACCTAGCCTTCTCCTGACGATTATCCAGCTTTGCTGTTGTAGGTTGAATAATTCAGGTGGAATGAACTGGGAGTTGAAACAAGCAGACAGTGTTCCACCACATGTCCACCTAAGTTATTCACAGATTGTCTTGAAGTAGGACCTTTGCTCCAAATCTTAAATGACTACAGCGTTTCAGGTAGAGTTAGGACTGCATAGCAAGCAGCCATGTTCGGTTTCAGGTACTCAGGCATGGAATACATTAGCCTGCCTTCCTTACTGTGCAACTGGACGTGTGTTCTTTCATTTTAAGTGCTGTTTTGGCCTGACACTGGCTCGTGTCATTGCATTAGATTCTCACAAGCTTCTTTCTTATGTTTCTTCACTGCTCTTCGCAATATTACCTGCCCCCATCAGTTCCACCTGCAGTTCCAGTTCCCACATTTCAAGTTAAGCCAAGTTACGTATCTGAGTGTCATGAAGCCAATGTCTTATTCTCTCAAAACCTTCATTTCCCCCAAACCTCCATCAATAGCATCTTTAAAATCCATTTGCAATGTAAATGACTCAAAGTATAATCCATCCTGCTGTGTTCCAGAGCACTTCCTTCTATTTTAATTGCCATAGACACTTTAGTTACTAATTAAACTTTATTCTTTATGATGTTGCATTTCATTAATGGTAGTGATAAAAATTACAAGTTCCCGCAGATTTTTTGCATGTTAATGCCACTAGGGGTGAAGAATTCAGAATGGATGGGGAGGAGTTCATTGCAGAGGCTTCGAGATGGCACTCCTGTCGTGAAACTGCCCTGCAAGCCAAAACAGGGGGGGGTGTGTTTGTAAAGTCTTTCCCTGCTTGTGTGAAGGAGTAAATTAAAGCTTCTCTACCTGTAATGAAGGTAATGGAAAAGTTATCACAGTCACTTGCAGAAGGGATGTTTCAGGTTACATGCATGTGTATGGTTATGTATTTGAATGACGAAGTGAGTGTTTAGGGAAGTTTGTGTCATAGTTTGAAATAAGAACTTTTTAGGTGAAGAAGGTACTAAGCTTATTCACCAAAAAATCTGTAACTAAAGATACTAAGGAAAAAATACGGCTGACATTTCAGCACTGTGTAGTAGAAGGAAACAGGGAGTTCCTTTGATGGAGGGCAGCTGAGAAATCGCTGAATAGGTGATATATAACTCCATTGTGTGAGGAACAAGGTACCTTGACTTCTGAGCAGATGAGTTTTGTACCTGCCAGTCTCACAGATTCAGGGAAAGGATCATGCAGGTCCAGAACATCAGCAGACCCTCATTATTTTGAGGTCCCTTCCAATCCCTAATGATTCTATGATTATGAGACCTCCCTGTCCAACTGTTTCACCTTCCTCCACTGTCCTAGTATGGCTCACAGGGTTGGAGGTTTCAGTAGTACTGGGGTTCCACCACTAGTAGTAGTTTCAGTGCTGCTGGGGTTTCACCTCTGGTGGCACTCAGACAGGCATGTGGCCTGGATCACCTACAGAGAATGGTGCAATGCAGCAGTGTTGGTGCTGCTGGTGTTTGACAGCACAGAAAGCCACATTGATCACTTTCCCCAGCAGAGCGAGCTTATACCAGGATTTTGTCCAAGTTTGCTTCTCTGTGCACAACAGACACTCTATCCCTTCTCAGACAGAGATATGCTCTCGGGGATGAGAGCAGCGAGTGCCACTCGCCGCGATCTCTGCCGCTTCCCGCATGGGAAGGAGGAGCACGGGCAGAGGTTTCCCTGGAAGACCCTCCCTCTTTGTTGGACCCAGTTGCAATACGTTCTCCCATTTCGAAATTCCAGCTGCAACAGCACCTGAGTAAGCAGGCCAGCTGGTCTTGGGTGTTATTTCTTGATGGAAACTGATCCTCTCTCACAAATGTAACAGGTAGACTCCTCCTCTAACCTGCCTGGGCCAAGTAAAGGTGAAGAACACAGCAAAGTGGAAGAACTAATTTTGTATTGCAATTCATGCACTGTTGCTCCAGACCTCAAGTGCTCACTGGTGGCACATTCCACACCACTGGCAAGATGCTAAACAATTGGCACAGTCTTAGCATGAGTTTCTTTTTCTGGAGCTAGAGTAATTCTTTCAGGTTGATGCTGTATTGAACTGATGGTGTGAGCAGAGCAGCCGAGTGCTGGGCACTCCGCCAGTCTGCAGGCTAGGGGGTTTGTCCTGCAGCTAAACAACAGCTCTCCTTCACCTGCATGTCATGATGCAGCCCTCTGAGCTCAGGAAGAAACTTTGGTCTCCTAATGACTTGCGATCCTAAGTTGGTTGTATGATGAAGAATTATGTATTTTGTGCTGTAGCAGAGGAAGAATTGGAATAGATGTGACAATGGCATTGCATTCGGCATGGAAAGGCACCGAGTGCAAAGGCTCAAGAGAACGCACTTGTGTCTCACAGAAAATTGCATTTAGAACTTGTTGATAGTTCGTTGCTTTTGTAATACTGCTTCAAGCTCAGACCCTAGATCTTAACATGAATATGTTGATGTTTTACACAAAGCAGTCAGAGACCAACTTTTGATTTCCCACGAGCTGAGAGATTGAGCAAAGTGCAGTATGACGTGATGGGGAAGTCACAGGAAGTCACAAAAGGGACTGCTTTGGAAGAACTAACTGTTCAAGAACACTTCATGTAGCAGGATCACATCCTGAGGTTTTCTGCACGTAACGGCAGTGCCACAGGTCTCATGAGAGTCGAAAAGGGAGAACTGGGGAGAGAATGAATGCCAGGAGCATTGGGAGCTCTGACCTGAGCATTTCCCAGAATAATTGCTCTGTACTACCACCAGTTAATAAGTCGTTCTAATTTGCCAGGCATTGTGTATCAAACACAGTGAAAATACAGCAAGGATTTGCACACTTAGCTACCAGAAGTCAGATGTTCACTCCTGAGTCTGACAGTGATGAGATTTCCTACTAGGCTGTTGGCATTTCTCTTCCCATAACTGCACGTTTCCCTTGTGAAAATCTTCCCCTTAATAAATAGCTTTAGTTTAAATGAATTCTGAGGTACAGCAACTTCACTGGTAGCTGCTGGGTATTCATTACTTTAGAAGGTCAGATCACTTGGACAGACATTTCTTGAACTGTTGTATTACTGTGCAGACAGGAGACAAAGAACCTCTTTGCTCTCCACTCTTCGAGCTGGAGTGGACTATCTGTAGTTTGCATCGCGCTGCTTCTCGCTACACAGGTGAGTCCTTTCCTCAGAAAACACAGAGGAATGCCGAGTGTTATCCAGCCTCATCCTCCTTCTGAATACAGCGTGGTTCCTATCGGTCATGTTTGCAGCACACTCCAAATGGTGCACAGCAGAGATCATTGCTGTTTTACTGGAAAAATAATAAACAGAAATTCAAATCTCAATTTTGAAATGGAAATCTAGGGATGAAAAACAGCTAATGACACAGCTTGTAAAGTTCTGCTTTGGAAATTATCTTTATTAGTTTGCAGGGAAATTGAATTCCCATAAAATTCTCATGAAACAGAAATGAAGGTCTAGCCCTGAATTTCTGTTCCAGCACTTTCTCATCCCTCCCAGAAAGACACCTTGTGGGATGTGAGCTGGCCTAGCCAAAGCTCTTCTCTTTCTTGACTGAGTCTATGATTCTGTAGTGACTTACGGTGGGGAAGGTCCTTTCATCTTAAAGCCTGTGTTGCAGGTGCTTAGAACTTCTAGAAAACAGTATGGATGTGCTCCTGTGTGACTTGGTCTAGATGATCCTGCTGTGGCAGGGGGATTGGACCAGATGATGTTTCAAGGTCCCTTCCAATCCCTAATGATTCTATGATTCTATGAATACTTGAGAGCAAGAGGGGTGATACACAGTGGCAGAGGTGCAAGACCACCATTGCATGCATCTCTGCTGATTTAAAGAAGTGATTGTTACAGACACTGGAGGCTTTATGCAGACATGGTAGGGTGATTTGAGCTCATGACTACTTAACACTAGGCTTGTGTTTCTCACCAAGTCATCAGAATGATTATGCTATAGATTAAAGTGGCAGTGTCTATACTAGAAAATGCATTTTAAGTGAGTGAAAGTGCAGGTTTAACCCGTTACGAATAATTTTCAGTTTACTAATTGAGGTCTAAGCAAAGTCACATTAAAGCTGATTTACAAAGTCGTCTGTTTCAATGCTACAATTTCTGAATTCATTTCATCCAGTGCTAACTGAAAATACACCCTTTGTCTTGCTGTTTTGCGGACAAGTATATTCATTGGTCTCATGCTAATAGTGGTGTCCTGAATTCTGACCGTTTGGGTATATTTCGCCTGTTACTATCTACTCTGATAATTCAAAGAGGAAAGAGGTCTGAGAAACTGTTGTTACCAGAAACTTGAAGAAAAGCAAAATGCCAGTTGTGCTATGGTAAAAACTTCTGCTTTTGGAATGTTGTGTGAAGGATATTCTCAGGTCTGCCTAATCCTACTGTCTGCTCTACAGACAACAAGGAAAGCAGATGAACAGACTTGCACAGAAAGACTCTAGCTTAGTAGGAAAACATGTCTTTGGTGTCACTGCTTTCTGACCAGCACTGTAACTGCTGGAACTCCCTTATTTCACAGAAGTATAACTACCAGTCCATTTTCCAGACTGAACATGCTGATGGAACTGTTTTAGGCTATGAAGAACATCTGAATGATAGCCTGCTCAGCACAGCTACCTAGAACCATTACAGCTGTGCAAAGAAGGAATTATCAAATAAGCAGGGAACATTAGGTATTGAACTTATTTTGGTAGGTCTTGGATGCATTTTCCTCCTACCTGTGTCAAGTGGGAGTGGATTTCTTGCTGTATTTTTTTTTCTATTTAAAAAAAATTCAGCCAGTATCTCTTAAATCCTGAAGGAAAATATTTGGAACAATTTAAGGAGCTCTTTCAAGCTGGGAACTTTCAATCTCTTCCCTGCTTTTCAGGATGTGTTGTGATTCTAATGTTTCAGGGATACTCAAACTACTAATCTAAGGCAGTCTAGGAAGCCAGCCTGCTCTCAGAAGGTGCAGGGAGCATTACTAACACAACTTTTGCTAATTTGCCCATGGAAATATGATGGTTGCCCTGTCACTTTCATCAAAAACGTAAGAGCAGGATGCTGCAGTGACGTCACTACTTAATATTTCTTGGCTTCTAAAAGTATTCCAAAGGATATTTGTATTTTATATTGCATTTGAAATATTATAATGAACACTCTAAACTCATTTTGGAAAATACATTTTCAAAGTACTTAACGTGATGCACTGTGCTTGGTTTTGTGCTACTATTATTAATTTACTTAATACCTAAAAAATTCAGGAATTTTCCACAAGTTTTGTAGTGAAAGGTATGAGAAAGGACAGTTTAGTCTATAAATTTTGAGACCAGAGGCCGTAGTTTAGTCACACAGACAAATAACTCTACTGGCTTCTATGGCATTGTACTTAGGCGTCAAACTAATGTTGAAAAAACTATGAAAGCAAGCAAAAGTATGAAGAATGTGGCTTTGTGTAAGGTTAATAATGGCTAGGTGAACCCACATTATTTTGGACTTCCTCCAAAATGGTAACTTTTTAAAAACTATAAAATACTACATCACATGTACTGGAAGATGGGATTTTTGGTAGACTTCAGGGTTTTTTGATTTTCAGATTAAGTGGGATTTTTTTCCCTTAGTGACAAGCTGTAATACTCTGTTCTGAACACAAGTATATTGACAGTGTCCTTTCAGTTCTTTCAGTCATCAAGGTGTCGTAGTTTGGGGATTTTGTTCGTTTTAATCCAATCATTTAAAAAGAATTTTGACAGAAGTTTAATCGACTTCTAACTTTTGTCATCATCTCTAGTCAGTTTACCCCTCTTTCTCATTTCATGTAAACCAGAGTGATTCTTTTTCCTTTGTAGTACACAATGTATATGAAGACGTACCTTAGCCTTGGCCTTGTACATAAATAAATATGTAGCTTTAGTTACTTGGAGGAAAGCTGAAGAAAATTAGACAATATCTAGAAATAAGTGCATTTGTTTTCCCTGTTTCCTACATTCCTAAGGAAGTCAGTTCCTGCTTCAAAAATGTTACAATTGGAAGATTAGGAAGAACTCTGGGGCCTTAGAAGAGGGAATGTAGTATCATTTTAAAAGGATAGAGATCGAATGTTATAGTAGTATTAAATTCCCTTTCACTTCAATGGATGATGTGCGATTCAGCAGAAATTTGAAAGTAGAAGAGCTGTTCCCTGGCAGACGCGTGCCGCCATGCAAGGAATGATGTTGTCAGATACGTTTTTGGTGAAAACATTGGAGAAATTTTGAAGTGAGAGAAATTTTGTCCTTTCAGAGGAAAGCCAAAAGATATTAAATATAAATGTAGTTTAGAAACCTGGTATTGACAGAATACTGGATTTTCTCCTGTTTCGTGAGTTGTGTTTTACCCAACTCAGCTATTTAGATAACTGGCAAACTTGCTAGCACCACCTATCAGATGAGAAATCCTTCTTAAATCTAAATGATTCCTCTTAATTTCTGTACAAAATAGGTGTACATTCACTTGAAGCTCAAGTATCTCTAAACAGACAGCTTTCAGCAGGACATTTCGTTTATTCTGTCCTTCAATAAATATAATAATTTAACAATTAGTTGCCAAAAAAACTGTGGAAAAAGTAGGGTTTTGTTGCAGCAGCACGAGGGCTTTTTATGCCAGACGTATACCTACACGCTTTCTTACTGTTTAGAAAATCCTCAGGCTGAGCACACTAATGCTATAGCTGTCACTTTGTGGAGACATGAGGAGGTACTCTGAGCTTCGTGCATCCACTAGTTTTGCCAAAAATTGCTTTTTGTTTAACTGTTTGTAGTCGTCTTACAAATAAAAGGGATTCAGGGAAAAAAAAAAGCCATCCCACAACCCTCCTGCCTGAGCTGACTGCTTTGAAAAAAACCTTATGCTAAGGTTATGTAGCTTTGAGGTTCTGAAGCTTAGTAACTATATTTAAAACAGAGCTGTGCTTTTTACTTTTTTAAAAACTAGATTATTTATCCTTCCATATACATGAACACAATTGACATGGAAAGCATAAAGAATAGTTGTTTATTTCTGCTCCTACTCTCGTGTTCCTTCCCTATTAACATTATCTCCTTGGTAACACGTCCCATGAATTGTGTCTGCGATATGCCAGTTACTGCATTTCATTTAGTGCTTTGCTGCTTAAATGCATTTGAATTTTGTCTGTGAGGACTCGCCCTGAATGGTGAGCAAATGGAATTATTTTTTGTTGTCCTATCTTTCCTCAGCTTATTTGGTTCGGTGGCTTTTTTGTTTTTATTGATCCCCGGTATAACGTGACCCCTACTTCTAAGATGAGTGACACTGAACTTATCTGAATCTGGTTTGCTAAAAGTATTTTTCTTTTAATCCTATTTTAATATATTGAAATGTTCTGATGCATCCTTTTAGTATATTAATACCTAATCCAAGTGTGTGTTTATGCATAAACACGCACACATACCTCTCCGTAATACTTTTCTGAAAGAGCCTACTGAACGTTGGTTTAAATGTTGGTCGTGTAGTTTGGTATGTAACATCAAATAATTTGATGTGTCATCAGAATCCATCTGACCGTAAAACGTTATCACTTTTAATACCAGTTATAGCTCTCGAGTTGTTCTCTTTTACAGGGTGCTGCTCAGATATGTTTATATATAATTTTTGGAAAATGATGGAAGTCTGCTGTACCTCTATAATGTGTACATTCTGTATAGGAGTCCTTGGAAGGCAAGAAAAATGAGTTAGTCATTTGGGATGAGATAATATTAATCTCTGTAATTTCTAAATTGACAATAATACAGTCTATTTATTTGAACTAAAGTGAAAAACCTTTTTAACTTCCTTGTCAAAACAAGATTAAATTGCATCTTGGACGTCTTTCTCTTTCATCGATTAACAAATCATTAAATGGCTTTCCAAATAAATATGAAGACACAGAAATTATATCCAGCCCTTAAAAATCTCTCCATTTGGAACCAGCCTTCTTCTTTTAACTTGGCTAGTTAAAAATGGACTTGGCCCTGCTAAATACCTCAGTGGCTCCCTTCCTTTTATAGTAATGAACACAGAGGAGTGAAGATACCTTATTCCTTGTTCTATGTACAGCTTCTGGCTCCTGTGGCAGACACCTCCTTCAGTGTGCCCCATCCAGCCACACAAAGCAGAGAACTCAGCAGTGGCTTTGGATTCCTCTGTGGTACAGTCCAAATGAGCTCACAGACCTACTGCTCACAAGCAACGTTGGTTTTAATATTTATTTTATAACAGAAAACGGCAAAACCCATTGAAGTAGTATTTCTAAAACGCAGAGACATTGGTATGCACAAAAGGAAACTCTAACCAGTGCAGACTTCAGAAATGCGAAATGTCAGGAAATGCAGCAGTGAGCAGGAGATGTTGCAGAAGACAATTTATGTAATTTAACGTGGAGATAATCCTGGCAAGATAACTGAGTATGGGCTGTGCTAGGGGAAAGGAAGCTTGGAATGATTAACCCACTAATAGGACTTGTAAGTGCTGAGTGTGAAAAGCAGCTTAACAACCTGCAAAAGTGCGTGTGTGGCTGTGCTTCTGTGTGGGGCTGCAGACTTGAGTCTGTGTGTTTTGTGACAGCTGAGGAAGCGCAAATACAAATGGGTAGGCAAATTCCTTTTTAGTTGTCAGGAAGATTTAGATTATGTTGAGCTACTCTGTTTGTCTCACCTGATTGGGGATAAAACAGACACTTTCCTGTCTGTGAAGCATCACAAAATGGCAACCGTTGAGTGGCAAGTAAGCCAAAAAATAACTCCACTGTTAAGAGAGTTGGAATAGTCTTGTCAGTCTCAGGTATTTGAGAGGTTAGGTACTCATCCATATAGAAGTAAAATCGTTGTACTTACACTTTGACAAATCAAAAGGCTTATGCACTTGTGGTTCTTTTTCTCATTGTCAACACCAACATCATGCCAGATGGTGATATGAACCTTTATTTTGGTAACTTGTGTGATGAACCCGGTGGGCATTTTTCGCTAAGTAATCCTCCTTTCAATTTTCCTAGGGAAATAGGTTTAGTGAAATAGAAGTTTGCCTCTGAGTTAGTAGAAATGTTTGTCAAAAGTATGGCTGCTTCAGTATGAAAATATGATATTCAATTATCTTTCTCCTTTGTGATTGGCACGTTGGCCTATGCACATGGGAAGAAGAGAAAGTGGAAATAGAAGGACTGACAAAGAGAATAAATAATTTTTGGATGGTTTAGTCGTTACTCTGCCACATAACTTTGAGATGATTAATAAACCAGTCTGAGGACATGTATGTAAGCAAGCTGGCGATCGATGAATATGCTCCCCTAAATAACTAGGTAGCCAAATATTACTGCTGCAGCAAAGCTAGGAAGAGAAATGTCAGATTCTTTTGTTCTCAGCAGATCATTTGAGATGCTTAAACTAGACTCATGCAGCTTGCCTACTCTGAACTTAGAGGAAAGAGCCTGAATCTTTTTAATGTTTTGAGTATGGTGCCCAAAATCTGTGCCGATACAACTTGGGAGAGACTTGTGAATGGCATGCTGATCTTGCAACTAGGAAAAGCATAGGAGTGGAAAGAGAGGTGGTAGTTGCTGGGAGAAAAAATGTTGATAATGTAATGTAGGCAAGTTGAATTTTTATCGTATTTCCAAATTTTCTGGACTCACTTGTTTCCTTTTTTCTAAATTCTTAATGCCAATTACCCACAATGATGAGAAAAGCAAAAAGAGGAAATTACTCTGGCTGTCAGCACAGAGAGCTGTGCTAGTGACAAGAAGCATTTACCAGACATGTTTAAAGGTTGTTTGCTTTATCAGACACATTGGCTGTGCTATAAAAGAGACAGCTTGTGTGAAAGATTACTGCAAAGTGACAAATATAAAGCCTTTGACGGAAACAGACACTGTTATTAGGTTACACATTCGTAGCAGGATTTTCTTATGATATCACCTATTTGAAGAGCATAAGGCCTGCCCAGACGGCAGACTTAGATTGCAGGTTGTACTCCCTTTCCCTTGCCAGGGCAGGAAGGTGATGTCCAAAACAAACCCTGTGAAACTGGGGTTTGGCTAAGGAGCAGTGCTGATGTAATGTGCTACTTGAGTAGACCTTCTGGGTACGAGAGAAATCTGGCCCCACATCTCTGTAGGAGCCCTTATCATAGTTTGTCTCTTTTCTTTCTTTTTTCTTTTTTTTTTTTGTTTCTCCTAGAAAATAAATTGTACTCAAATTTCAGGAGACCTTTTTGGTACCAGATACAATTTTGAGTTTTATGATAAGTTTGCAAGGGAAGTTACAGAATCATAAAATGCATTGGGTTGGAAGAGACCTTTTAAAGATTAACTGGTCCAATGCCCCTGCTGTAAACAGGGACATTTTTAACTAGATTGGGTTGCTCAGGCCCCCCCACTCAGCCTGACCTTGAATGGCTTCAGGGATGGGGTCTCCACCACAAGTTTGTGTAACCTGTTCCAGTATTTCAGCACCCTCACTGGAAAGCATTTTTAAAAAATATATCTTCCTTATATCCAGTCTAAATCTGTCCATGTGCTGTTACAACAGGACTTGCCACAAAGCCCATCTCCAACTTTCTTACAGTCTCCCTTTTAAGTACCAAAAGGCTGCAATAAGGTGACCTCAGAGCCTTCTCTTCTCTAGGCTGAATGACCCCAAATCTCTTGGCCTGTCCTGATAGCAGAGGTGTTCCAGCCCTCTGATCATTTTGGTGACCTTCCTCTAGACCTGCTCCAATAGGCTAATGTCAGTCTTGAGTTGAGGACCCCAGAGCTGGACACAGTAGTTCAGGTGGAGTCTCACCAGAGTAGAATCTGGCTAGTGACTTCACACATGCAAAAGATTTGCAGTGTGCTGAACTGGAATGATTCCAAAAGTTACCAGACTTTGATTTATGCTAAGCTTAGTTTAACAATTTAAATTGAGCTGTTGGGTGTTATTATTGAGACCATAACCCAGAGCTGTCATTATTTTGCTGAAGTCCAATAGGAAATGTCCTATGGTCTTGGGTATTCAGCATTTTATCTGTACCTGAAGGATTCATCATGCCGTGCATCTGTATTTGGCAAGCTCTGTGTGTGTGTGTGTGTTACTCATGTGGATTTTTCATGTTTTTATATTGCTCTGGAGGTGTTCATATAACTGAAAAAGAGGAGTAAGAAGCCTGAGAGCATGAGCTTACGGGAATACCATAAGGTTTCAAGTTGCATGAGTGGCAAGCAAGAGGGTTCATCTTGGTGTTGGTGAGGATTTTTAAGAGCATTAGTGATAATGAAGAAATTGGGTCAATCTGCAGCCCAGGCAACAAGAACAAGATGTTTACTGTCTTCCAGCTTCAGGAACTATTCTGAAGGTAGTGATTTTAGAACCAGGCATTTAATCCAGGTAATACAGTTAGTGCTTTTATCAGGAGCCCCATCATTATGAATGTACAGACATGTTTCCCTAGTAGAAATTATACTGATCCTCTGCAAGAAAACATTTAACAAATGGTGACAGGGGGAAGCTTCACAGGATCCTGCTTACCAGACTAAGGGACAATATGGATCAAGTTCAAAGTTGTTTTAAAAATATGTACATTAAAGAAACAACAGTGTAAGTTGGTGTAAACCAATATACTTGTGATTTTCTTTTTTAGTTTTAAGCTATTTCTCATCAGATAGAGTAAAGCAGTCCTAACTCATGCTCAAGTCAGTTCTCTTAGAAGAATTGCCCTGTTAACTGAGCTATGGCTGAACAGAATCAATTGACCAAGCTCACATCCTTAATGTACTAAAATAATTGCTTTCTGTAAATATTTTAAATACAGGCATAATGCACCCATTGACTTACAAATTGTCTTAAGATTAACATCAGGACATATAAAACATTCAAAATGTTCAGGAATTATTTTGAGTAGTTAAGATACATCACAGAGGGGTGGGCAAAGCAGAGCCAAGTTGGCCCACATATTGCAGACAATGCAGACAAGCAATCAATTCTCTTAAGTAGAATGAGAAACTATGCAAGGAGTTAATGTCCAGATTTTTCAGGAGGGATAGCAAAATAAAATGTTACCCTGCACACCTGTCACTGCATTGACAGTTTGCTTGTTAGCTTCAAGTTAATACTGAATTGATGTGTCTGTTCCATTTGGAAATCCTGAGCTGCTGGAGACCTTATTAGGTATATAGAAATGAGTTTCTGGCCACCAGTGATACCTCATAACTGTTCACAAGGATAGAAGTTTTGTGCATGTATGTATATGCCAATTAATGTATGAAGCCATAGCTGCATTCCGTCTTCACTTCTAGTCCTGAAATATTATGCGGTGTGTGTTGCTGATGGTGGCTTTATGGGTCAGGATCTTTCCTAAAAGAAAACCCTTCCAGGGAGTTCTCTGCGCCTGGATCTCTTTCATTAGAGAACCTTGAAGATTCCCTCTACCCAGACTCAGCACAATATACAGTCTTTGTTGCTCCATTTCCAAAATTTACTACCCTTCTTTTACCACTGTTCATAATATGTTTCTAAAATGAAGACCTTTTTATTTTTAAAAAATAAATATAATGGAAGAGGAAGATGTTTTTAATAAATCGAGGTATTCCAATATATTGAACTTTCCTAAGCTTCTTAAAGCCTATACCCTTAGGAGGGACATGTTTTTCAAGAATCCTCATGAAATGTCTGAGGACATCAGCCTGTTTGCTGTGAATGTGTCCTCAAAATTGCTGTCTGCCAAGATCAAGTGTTTTGTATTGAAACCTTGCCATAGCCCTTACTGCATCTTCCCACTTCTTTTGACAGCTGAGTGGTTTATGGACTGATTCCACTTGGGGTTAAATTATGATAATGCCCTTTGCATCATTTCAAGTATATTTGGAGATGATATTAATAAGGTTATTGACCCTTATCCTGCCAATGTGCCACTCAGTCTGTCTTGAATGAACTCCTCATTTATGTACAGTTAATCCCTTTCACTCTAGTCACTTTGCACCCTAGAGGTGATACATTTCAAGGCAATGATTTCTGGAAGCTGGGCTTCTTTTTTTTTAAAGGTAGTTTAAAATCTTTTGAAGTAAAAGCTGTTGCTTACTCTATAGCAGGTGTTAATGCTAACTTAAGGTATTAGAAAAATATTATTTCTTCTCTTTCAAAAACCACCGACAACCCTTCAGTGTTGATTGCATTGCATCACACCAACTTTTGTCCAATACAATTAGTGTTTTCTAGGGGAATATGACTCTTCTGAGAATATCTACGAAGCCCTCTCTTCCCAGCATTGTTAGTCAGGCTAAAAAGAAACTAAGGTGAGAAGTGTGATCTACTAATGTCTTTGTCACTTTGTGAGTAGTCTGCTTTGATAAACACTAGGTGAGGCTGCATCTTAAAGCACTTTGAGGATTGCAGTGATTTACAGACAGGAATGATTTTCATTATTTCATTAATGAACCTTGTTCTCTGCAGTCCAAAATCTTGTGCTTGTTCTCAGGTTTATTTGTGTATGTTTTTGGGAAGCCTTTTCCTCTTTAGATATACTGTCCAAGACACTTTCTTACCACAGGTTGCAATGGTATAATGGAGGAGAGAGTGAGTACGTAAAGGAGCTTGGCTGTCCAGCCTTTCTTAGGCTTCTTATTCTTTGTTGCACAGATTTTAAACCCCCTTTTTTTCCCTCACTGATGAGGTAATACATGCAGATGGTCTGAACTCTGGGATTTGTATGAGGGGATGTTTGTCAGAGTCATCAGTTCATCAGGTGATCAGGTCTGAGATTAGATTAACTAATTAATTTAATGTGCTAGTAGGCCAAAGCAAAAAAACAAACAAGGAAGTTTCAAAATCACTTATAAAGTTGTGGATAAAAAATAACAACTTGCTCAATTCAGGGCAAAAGTCAACAAGACACATTTAATAAGCATAACATAAAAACCCCAACACAAAAATATATAGACATTAATGGCATGTTCTTACATAACTGGGATAAGCTGCTAACTCCACCGCTTCTGGGAGAAAGATAAGCAGTCCTTTCCTTGTAGAAATGTGATGTCCCTCATTTGGTCTGCATTCATTCCTCAGTACCAATTGTTCCTTCAAGGATAAATTCTTTGCTCAGTGTTGTCCAAGCACATCCTCTGCTCCAATGCATGAGCTGCAGGTGGGACTCTCTTCCTCCATTTCAGCACACCATGAAGTTGCAGGCAAACCTCTCCTCTAGATCTGAGATTCCAAATTCCCACTCTTTCCTGCATTCACCACATTCCAAAGGGCAAGATGGCTGTTAGTGGCATCTCACTCCAGTAATGCCATGCTTGTTTTCTGAACAGTGACAAGACTAGACTAACCCCCAACAAGAAACAGGAAGCTCCAAACTAGCCATACTGGTTGGCACAGGCATTTATTAACTTTATAAATCTGCTTATCACGAGTTGCCATAGTAACTTCCTAATCCCTCTGACTAAGAACTGCCAAATTCAATCTACAACAGTCCATTATATTTATACTAACAGATGAAAGTTTAAGAGCAATTGAGAACATTTAGTCTAACCTGTGAAATTACATGGGCTGCAGAGAAATTGTTTTTCTATCAAGTCTAGCTTAAATAGCATGCACCTTCCAGGAAAAGAGTCTATGCTTGATCAGTGACATCAAGGGGCAGAGAGTCCATTGTGCCTCTGTAGTTTGCTTCAGTAATTTATGGTTATGTTGTTTATTTATTTATTTTCCTCAATTATTTGAGTTGTGACACAAGGATTTGTTGAAAATCCATAAAGGGTGTCCAGGGTGGTGATTGAATCCTCTGAAATTTATACCAGTTTAAAGCAATAATTATTTCTTCCAGTCACTGGTCACTGTTCAGATTTTCATCTAAGTGAGATGCATTCATAGCATAAGAATATTTGTAATGTGTTTCATTTTCTTGACTAATACCACCAACATAGCTGGAAAGAATGTCTCCAAACCACACCCAAAACTTTACAATAACTTCTTTGTGTTATTTGCCAGCTTTCTGAGTGTTGATATAATGCCATCTGTTCTCTTGGGCAAGAAGCATCTTTTAATGTGCAGTGGCATCCTCTTTATATTGCTACATCTGTATTTTCCTTTTAATTTGCTAAAGAAACACATCAATGAGAGAATAAGTAGATTATGAATATTTCTTCCTCCAAGTGCAAAATGCATCCTTGCAGGGCTTCTCTAACATCAATTTGGTATGTTTGGCTAGGGCTTCTTGGTTTGTGTTTTGGGTTTGGTTAGGATATTTATTTTTTGAGTAAATAGAAATAATTCCATTGTTGTTCGGTTACAGCCCAAACACCGATACCCACCTAGGATTCTGCTTCAATCCTTAGAAATACTGTTGTTAGGAAGCAGCAAATAAAAGCTGCAGGAAGTAGGCAAGGCATATAAATTCTCTAACAAGTTAGAAAATAAGCTTCTGTTCTGTTCATTTGATCACCAAAGTTTTTCAGACCTATTTTTAGATGTTCAAACATGTTGCCGCTTACATAATATTCATTCAGAATATATCAGCTAGTCAGTAAATATTTGCAAATGTGAAAGAATCACAGTTTCACCCATTTTGGTTTTGTCTTTCGCATTCTAAAACAGGCCATAAGAGCATTTCGAATTTATCTCTGTAATAGCTGTGTGAAGTTCTAGCACTGATTCATAAGCATGCATCAACAATGCTGCAGGGAAGTCAAGCCTTGGGTGGAGAGACAGACTATTTGATATGTGTGTGTATATATTTAAATAAGCTTTCTGTGTTGACAAACTGTTATGGTGCTGGTTGCAGTCTTGTACGCTGCAAAACCATGGCTGTGGTGATGAGTTTTTCCATGCACCTACTTGATTACTGAGTTACTCGGTGATGTACTTAGTTGCAGATACATCTGTACTGGTTTTGGTAGCTATTTTAGTGCTCAGGCTTGGCTACATAGTACAAAGCTGACTTTTATCCAGCTGTCCAGAAAGGCAGAGCTTGAACTTGAATCCAACCTCATGTTCCAAATTTCCTCTGATAGTAGAGAAAAAACAATCTGATCAAAATCTGTTGTAGAACTTTGGTCTCAAGTGCAAGACTGAGATTTCTGACAACATTAAGACAACCATGTTATCCCTCTGTTTTTACAAGATGTTGAGGGTGCCCTAATGTACTTGACTTTGCACAGGTGTAGCTCAGTCAGGGAAAACTCGGGGAAAGTTACAGCTTCTAAAAATAAATTGTTTTCCTCTGACCACTGAAAAGTACTGAATACTTAAAAGGATATATTATGTTTTATTCAGTTTGCTACTTTACTTCTACTAAATTTAGGTATACTTGCAGTATGATTATGCGTACTACTGAAGACCAAAGCTTCAAGACAACCAGGGACCTTGATCATAGGATCATAGGATCATAGGATGTTAGGGGTTGGAAGGGACCCAAGAGATCATCGAGTCCAACCCCCCTG
>JAOXOE010082726.1:0-27246 GCA_028565055.1 Phoeniculus purpureus
ATCTGCACTGGTGTCAGTTGAGGCTGGTTTCATTATCTGGTCTGTTCTCCAACTATCCAGTCTGTTCTACAACTATTTCTAGTAGTCTCTGCATTCTGTTCCAGCCCAGGCACATTTTTCTATTGAAGAGACACAGGACAATACAAAATATTAACTATGAAGTTTGTCCTCTGTGGAGTTATGAAATATTTCAGCCTGATCCTACTCCTTTGTCTCTCTGTCTTTTTTTAGCTCTTTTGAGCCACGAAGATGATGAAGGGACTGGGACATCCCTGGTGAGGAAAGGCTGAGGGAGCTTGGAAAAAAAGGAGACTGAGGGGCAACCTTGTTAATGCTTACAAATATGTGAAGGGTGAGTGTCAGGAGGATGGAGCCAGGCTCTGCTCAGTGTCGTCTGGTGATAGGACAAGGGGCAACGGGTGTAAGCTGGAACATAGGAGGTTCCACAACAATATGAGAAGGAACTTCTTCATGGTGAGGGTGACAGAGCACTGGAACAGGCTGCCTGGGGGGTTGTGGAGTCTCCTTCTTTGGAGATGTTTAAAACCTACCTGAACATGTTCCTATGAGACTTGGTCTAGGTGATCCTGCTGTGGCAGGGGGATTGGACTGGATGATCTTACAAGGTGTCTTCCAATCCCTGATGTTCTGTGATTCTCTGATTCTGTGTTTACATTCAAGTATTCCACATCTCTTCCTCCACTCATATTTCAATAGTTTCTCTGATAATTTCATGATATCGTTTGGTATTAGTATAACCCACATTTTAAAACAGGCGAATCAGTTACTTTCTCAAATGAATTTTCACCTCATCACTGCAATCCGGGCCAGTCAGACATTGTGGATTCTGATCCCTTGGAAAAGGTAACGGAACTGTTCCTGGTGGTGAGTTATAATGTTCCAAATGAGGAACATGAATTGGAACTGGTGTCCAGATTTGGAAAGCTAACGATTCTGGCAATTCACACTCAGGGTAACTGAACTTCGCAGTCACCTTACAATGAGATAAAACAGGAGTGGACCATAGCATTTTTCTCTGTTATCATATGAGGACTGGCAGAGGGATTGGACTAGATGATCTTTCGAGGTCCCTTCCAATCCCTAATGATTCCACGATTCTGTGATTCTATGATATGAGAACTGTGGATCATTTCTAATTCCAACTTAAGGTTTTGATACTCAGAAATTCTAGCAAATTAGTTTAAAACCAGCATCAGTCACTGGATGTGTTTAAGGAACGAGTGGATGCAGCGCTTAGGGATCTGGTCTAGCAGCTAGATAACAGGATAAAGGTTGGACTCAATGACCCTGGAGGTCCTTTCCAGCCATGATGATTCTGTGATTCTGTGAAGGTGCTGCAAAGACCTTGGCTGAAGCTCACCTGCCCTTCCTGTCCCTGCAGGTGTGCCAGTTTGTCTTCTCAGTGAACGGCATGTATGTTTTGCATCTGGACTATCAGACGATCAGCAGCCTCATCATGACAGGACCAAGAACTCTGGTGATGGAAGTCATGGAAGCCATCGAGTGAGTGAAGGAGTCTCATCCCACTGCCATTTGGAAAGGCAGGACACTCCACTGAAGGACTGTGGGCAGGGGCCAAGCTTGACCATTCACTGTGAAGTGTTAGTCAGGCAGTTTAATATATTTTCAAATAAATGCATTCTGATGGACAAGCCTTGGGCTTTGATGTCATTGAGATATTTGGCTCCACCTGAGGGGGAGCCTGGGCTCTTGTAGCTCCTTTTGACGCTAGCAGCAGAGTTCAGCGCATGGTGAAACCAAACCTTAGAACAAGCCATTCACCCAGGCAAGCTCCAAGGCAGGTGGTACAAGCAGCAAGCAGTTTGGCATCAAGTGAGGAGGTCTGAGCTCCAGGCAGTCTACCAAGGACACAATGAGCTTTCCAGGTGGCCTGATAAGCCCTGCCATCAACTCTTGTCAGGGAAATCTGGAGATGAGTGCCATGATGGATGCTTCCTTGTAAAGAAAATCTGAGTCTTCTGCTACTCTCTCGGCTTAGCCATGCTCACAGCCAGCCCTGGTTGCTCTTCCCTGCTGTTTCTTGAAAAGATGAGACTCCCATGATGGTGCTTGTTGTGCTCCCACCCCCTAATACTGCTTAAATCAAATGAACCACCTTCACCTCAGCATGGGGCTAGGCAGAGGTCCCACATGTCACAGGCTGCTGCCAAGCCAGTGATGGGAGGCACTGGGTGGCACTGGGTAAAAGGAGGGACCCTAAACAGTGTCTGCCCAAAATAAAGTGTGTTGTAGTCTAGTCTGACTTGGAGAGAGAACAGGAACAAGTGAAACCACCCAAATCCTTGCCCTTTGCTGTTCTCAGGATGGCTGTGCTTGCAGACAACCCTGAAGATGAACTAAATATAGATATGAACAGGTAACAACAAGAAACTGGGGAGGTTTCCTGCTTTCCAGTTCATGGAGCATCCTGCCTGCAAGGCTGTTCCTCCAGCAGGAGGACTTGCAGCACTTGGGCTTAGAGAAGAGCCCTCAGTGCAGCTCTTCTGGCCACCAAACAAGTCTTAAAGAAACCCCCAACCCCTCAAACGGAACAAAAAGTCACTTTTATTTGTGTTGAAGTGGGAGCTGACTTGAAGACTCTGGTCTCAGCAATATATTCGGTGTTGCACTGCTGCTGGCTGCCTGCATTTTCCGTGGTATGAAGTGATCTGCCCACCCCCAAGTGCAGAGGTAACTGGGTTGCTTGGAGCACAACAGTCCTGGAATGTGGTCCCAGCAAGACGTCTGCACTGGTAACCCACTGGGCTCCTTTCAGCCCTAAGTGAATCCAGACGATCTTTTCAGTGTCCGTAACCCACAGCGGTTATTTCCAGCTGTTCCCTGCACAAGCGAAGCAGCATCTGTTTGCCTTTGGCTTCTTTAGTTCAAGTTTGTGTTGCCATTCAGGCAGAGGTTGGGTGTCTGTGGTGGGCTAGAACCAAAGTCCCCCTGTACTCAGCACTAGTGAGGCCTCGCTTTGAGTACTGGTATCAGTTTTGGGCACCTCAATACGCGAAGGATGTTAAGGTGCTGGAGAGGGTCCAAAGAAGAGCAATGAAGCTGGTGAAGGGCCTGGAGGACAGGTCTGATGGCAAGTGGCTGAGGGAACTGGGGTTGTTTAGTCCAGAGAAAAGGAGGCTAAGGGGAGAACTTATTGCTCTTTACAGCTACCTGAAAGGAGGGTGTAGAGAGGCAGGGGTCAGTTTCTTTTCCCAAGTTACTAGTGATAGGATAGAAGAACATGGGCTCAAATTATGCCAGGGGAGGTTTAGATTGGACATCAGGAAAGATTTCTTCCCTGAGAGAGTGGTCAGGAGTTGGAACAGGCTGCCCAGGGAGGGCGTGGAGTCACCATCCCTAGAGATGTTCAGGAAACAAGTAGATGTGGCACTAGGCAACAGTGTTTAGTGGAGTTGGGTTGAAGATTGGGCTTGATGATCTTCCAACATTAATGATTCTGTGATTCAAAACCATGAGACTGCAGCATTTTGTGGATACCTTGGGAAACACAGGCCAGAAAGCAACAGCTTGAACAATAGCACTGGGACCACCTTTAGATTTCATAGAATCATAGAATGTATTGGGTTGGAAGGCACCTCTAAAGGTCACTTAGTCCAACAGAATTGTTTAGGTTGGAAAAGACCTTCAAGATCAGAGTCCAGATTTTCCTGACATGAGCATGAGTTTTAGCCCCGGATCTGAATTTCCTGAAAACAAAGTTTGGGAGACCGAGGCTTTTCCTTTTCTCACCTTGTCCTGTAGCAAATCTGAGCAACCACTGAAGGCCAGCAGGAATTGCAGAAGAGGTGAGTTGTGGTACCTACAGGTAGGGCACGACAGCTCTCTCCGCAGGCTGCCAAACGCCCCATGTTTTGTCTTAACTAGATTTAAGCGATTCTTTTGGTGTTATCCCTTGGTCTGTGTACTGAAGTGCTTTTAAACAGAATATCTCAGAATCCATTTGGCTGGAAGAGACCTTTAAGAGATCACCAGTGCTTCGACCCGGCACTACCAGGTCACCTCTTAGCACTTCCTACATTATAAAGCAAAATGAGCTTCCAAAGGTTTCCTTAGTGCGCACAGATATTTAACAACTGCCATCTTATTATTTACTTATTTATCTTTTGCTGATTGGCACTTCTGAAGGAGTCTGTGTTTCCTACAGAAGGACAATTGGGTTTTGCTTGCAGCTCCCCCTACTGCAGTGGGAGGTGGATGCTGCCATCCCTAGGGATGCAGCTGCAATTCTGGTTTCTGTATCGAGAACTACCCTGGTCAGTTGTTCCGTTCCTGGCAAGGAGGACAAAATCTTTCTAAGAAGGTTGTGCTGGGGACCACATACCGGTGGAGGTCAGGGCTGCGTCCCCACAGCTGGGACATCTGCAGCACTGTTGCGCTCCAGCTGGTGATTCAGCCTCTGGCTTTGCACAACGTACAGATGGGCTTCATTTCCTTACGCAAACGCGAGGACATTTGCCTTCAGCTCTCAGAAATATTCACGGGGGTGTGAGCGGGGCCGGACTGACTTTGTTCACTCCATCCCTGGAAGTGGGACGGTGGGCGGGAGCCACCACTTGTTGCTGCGCTCCAGGGAACGAGCCTGCAGCTTCCCAGGCAGATGCGTAGTGTTCGGTTGGTGTAAATTTGGTGTCTGTGACAAGCTCGGGACTGGTTTTGTTCATAGCAGCCGCCTCTCGCTTTATTTAGCTGCCTCGAGGGCCACACAGGGCTCTCCACTGGCTGCGTGGTGTGAGGGAGGTGGGGGAATCGCCGTCCCACTCCCTCCCCTCCCTTATCCCTCCTGACGTCTGGGAATCAAAATCTCGAATCGTGCTGAGGCTCCGGGGCTGCTTCTCCCACAGTGTCAGAATGTAGCTGGATTCTCGCACCTCCCGGCTGGCTCCAGGGACCCCCACGCTGCTCCCAGAGGTCTGTGGCTTCTCCGCTCCCCACTGGGGTTTGGTTCTCAGGGATGCTGAGGAGGGGCTGTGCTGGTTTCGGGGGTGCCTGGGTATCGGTGGCGCCTGTGCAGGGTTTTGCTGTCCTGGACGCTCAGAGTCAGGGCATCACAACCGATGTTGTGCAGGACCAGCAGGGCTCATCTTCTCATGGAGAAGTAGTTTCAGACTGACGTTCATGGCAGGTCGGGTCTTGATATCACCAGGCTGCTTCAGCAGTTCTTCTGGAGCGATGGCTGTGAGAAATGCAATCTGTGGTTAGTTTTGGAGTTTTTTTCCTTCTGTTTTATGGTTAATAGTGTAAAACCTGTAGGGTTTTATTACTGCCAGGGAGGACAGACCCTGGAAGGGTTTGTTAGTGGTGGCAGTGGGTTTTTCCCACATTGAGGTGTTGGTCTGCATCAAACCTGCCTGGGCTCTAGGGAACTGCAAAGGCTCAGCCTAGGAGTGAAACTTGTGCCTTGCTTTTCTGAGGCTGGTTCTGGGATAGCTGAGACTTGCTGTTCTGCATAGAATTGAAATAGAGGAGATTTCAGGTGAGAACAGAAAGATGTTGATGGATATTAGATGATCTTTGAGGTTCTTTCCAACCTAAGCCGGTCTATGAATATCATTATTGTTTTTCAGCCTGTCTTAGGTCTTTTAAGTAGCGAGCTCCTCAAGGCTTGTGGGACAGTTTTACTGCCTGCTAGTCTCATCTGCTGGGCTGTCCCAGGCTCTGTTCCTGTGTCCATCACTGAGGTGACTTTGCTTCTGCCAGCACTCCTGTGCAGAGATGGTGTTGCCTTCTGGGATGAGGAAATGTCCCCAGACTGTGGAAATAACTCACTGTGCTCCCAAATCCCCACTTCTCGTTGTGCATGTTTGAGCACGTGGCAGCAATTCTCTTGCATCAAGCTTTTTCCTGTATATAAACCGAATGCTTTTATAGTTTCCTGTACAAATAAGGGGATCCCTGACTGCCCTAACCTCCAAATTCCTTCTGAGCACACAGCTGGGACAAGTGAGAAGTGGTGTGTTGTCATCCCCCGCTGTCCCCTCCCCATTTTCCAAGCCCTGGAAATACTCACCACATGCTCCATGTGTTGCTGTCTCCAAATTCCTTCCCTGGATGAGTAACGGGAGAGAGGCGTTGGTGTGCTGGAGGCTCCCTGACTGATGTCATTGTGGTCCCCTCAGTCCTGGCTGGATGGTGGCTCCAGAAAGGGCAGAAATGGATGGGAAGGGACCACAGAGACCCAGAGTGGGGACTTGTGGTCCAGCAGGTAACCTGTGAAGGGGGAGCTCTGCAGGGTGGGGAGGGGAGGACTCCTCCAGCAGTGTCTCTTCCACCATTCCCAGTGGGTGCTTTTGGTATTCAAGCTGTACAGGTAGGAAAACAACAGTTGGAGAAGAGGCAAAACAGCGATGGGTTTGTTCCTGAGCCAGGCAGAAGGGAATGAAGCTCCTGGATTTAGTCACAGTAAGATCCACATCTTGGGGCTTTCTGGATCCAGCCTGGGTTGATGCCAAACTCATCCCTACAAACAGAGCAGAGTGGAAGCTCCTGGCTGAGTCAGACCCTGTGTGTACTGGGTTCACTGAAGGCTGGTGCATTGCAAAGTGGCACAAATGAATGTAGATCCAGGGGGTCTTCCGGAAATGCTGAGTTTTTGCTGTTGTTCCTGGAACCTACCTGTAAAATGTTTGCTGGTTTCTATAAGCAGTGACTTCATTTTATTGTCTGGAAGAAAACCCCCAAACCAACAAGCAAGTATTTCCCATGGCTTAGGGCTTCAGTTACACTGCAGTTATTCCATGGAACCTGATTTTCAGGCACACCAAAAACCATCCCAGACTGAGCAGGATGGTCAAAAATCCCCCCTGTTCTAACTTACATGTTTTTCCATTCATTCTTCCAGCAATTTAGAAGTGATTTAAACCCCAGGAGATCACATCTCTCTAGGTCACTCACATGCATTTTTATTTTTCCTTGCAATCACTATAAATCTGATGCATCTGAAGGGAAACAGGCATTTGCCAGGAGCCTCTAAATACCTGTCTGTCAAAATGAAGGGAACGGGAACGTCGCTGCAGACGGCAGTGGGGGAGCCCTGCACGTGGTCTGGTTCTGCCAAAAGCAATAAGGCTGAAACGTGTACTGCTGAAATGACAGATGCCAACGGTGCGTTTGCAGAAGGCCAGCAGCGTCTGCTTCAGACCTCGAGTATTGGGGGCTGAGATGAGGGGGAGGCACCACCAGGGTGGTTTGAAGCTGACTGATCATTTCTGACCTAACCACAGTTTTATAACTGGAATCCTGGTCAGTGATAAGTCCTGGTCTGTAGGGTGGTTTTACGTGGCCAGAGGTCTGCTTCAGCCTGACCCTCTGCCATGATGAAGTCTGCCATGATGCATCTGTTTTCAGACTGGTCAGGTTCTCACCTGCTCGCAAGACTATCCCAGCAAACCCCCAGTGTAACTTCTTGGGAACTCCACCACGAAATGAGAACCCCTTGTTTCTCCACTGTGGACATATGACCCCAGATGGGACTGTGGAATCCCTTCTGCTGCTTAATTGCTTCATCCCAGTGACCACTGGCTCCTCCAACCTGTGTTGTGAGCAATGTGTCTGCCCAAGACTGCTCCTCCACATGCAGGGTGATCACCAGGGACAGCCTGGTCTAGGATGGGGTGTCCCTGCCCATGGTGGGGGGGTTGGAACTGGATGATCAGGTGGTCCCTGAGACCACTTGAGAGGGTGGTTAGGAACTGTAATAGATTGCCCAGGGAGGTGGTGGTGTCACCGTCCCTGGAGGTGTTTAAGGAGTGAGTGGACGTGACGCTTAGGGATCTGGTCTAGCAGCTAGATAATAGGATAAAGGTTGGACTCGATGACCCTGGAGGTCCTTTCCAGCCATGATGATTCTGTGATTCTGTGATTCCCTTCCAACCCAGAGTGATTCTGATTGTATAGGAGAAAGGTGCCCTTGTGTGTGCTTGTACCTGGACTCATTTTGGTCGTGATAATCAGAACTAACAACTTCTGTATGATTTCACCCAGAAGTTGTTCCGGAATCTGGCTGTCCAGTGACTTGGCCTATATTGCTTATTTCTGTGCTCAGCTCAGACCCCAGCAGCTATCAAACCACAGCTGAGATGGTCCTACCAAGAGAGCAGAGCCCATCTCCTTGCTGTGAGAAGAACTGGGTCAATGCCTGCTGCCTATCAGGTGTATAAACACAATTTAGTACTGGTCCAAGGCAAAAAACATCTCTGTTGGAGAGACCAAGGGTATAAATAAAGTAGGGGTTTGCAGGAAAATTTGCCTGTTCTCCTCCCCCCCACCCTTTCAGTGCTGTACAGAGCTCTGGGTCTCAGTCACTTAACTGAGAACCACTGGGTTTTGATGTGGTCAAACGTAACTTTTCCTTCTCCTTCCTGATGTTTGCCCTCCCATAGGTCCTGCTCACCATGCTGCTTCACACGTGCTTCTTTTTAGCCTGCTTGCCTGTGACGAGCCACGTCTGGGGACGAGTGGGCCAAGGTAAGCAACCCTCCTGCCCTCACCCTGGGCAGCTCCCAGTTGGATTGGGTGTCACTTGGGCTAGGCTGGCCCTCACCCCAGTATGTCCTGTAGGCATGGGAGGGACATTGCCTGGTGATACTGCCTCACCCTAGTATGTCCTGCAGGCATGGGAGGGACCACCCACTGGATTTCAGGGGGCTGCTGTGCTGGATGTTTTGTAGGGAAGCTCCCAACACCCTGTTCCCACACATGAAGAGCAACAGGAGGTGAAGAGGCCCATGTGGGGAGAGGATCTCAATCACTCCTCACCCTGCAAAGCCTGTCCTCATCACTGGCAGCAGCTCCACATGTTGCTCCCTCACACCAGGGCAGCATTTCAGCCCAAATAAACAGTGAAGGATGTTTGTGTGATGTGCAACAGAGCTTGAGGAATAGAAGGAAGAGGGCACTGTGTCTGTTAATTGCTGCGTCAGTCCTGCACTCACGTTGGACCATTGTGGTGCAACGTCTGGATAAGAAAGCACATGAGGGATGCTCCTGCTGAGACAGACGGTGCTCACACAGTGCCATAAGTAACCAGAAAATAACCTCACTGAAGCCTTTCTGATGTTGATGAACCACCTTTACGTTATGTTTGAACCTTCTGTCAGCTCAAAGGTTTCCAGAGAGGTGATGTTCTCCAGGTCACCTTGGATGGCACTTGGTGTTTGGACAGACATCTCCATGCTGTGTGTCTTTCAGTATCTTCTCCCTGTCCACTGGAGAGCAAGGTTAGGGCATCAAACAGTGCACATCCAACCCAGGGCAGGGAAACAGTGGAGCTTTCATGGCACTGGGGTTCATTTGCATCCAGCACATAATGGTGCTTTAGAGGACACTGTCCTTTCTGATCCAGCTGGGGACATTCTTGCCTTTTCAGTTTCTGGGCTCCAAGAGTGATGGCCAAGGAACTGGACCACAACTTGGCCAGAAGAAGAGAGCTCCATGTTTAATCTGACAATGAACTGTTAGATTGTTCCATGATGCTGTCCCACTCCTCTTAGGGCGTGGTTCTGGGATTTGAGTTGTGTTCCTCATCCTTCCCCATGTTTTCTTTCTTCCCTTTCAAACTTGCCTGGGGTGAGATGTGAATCTGAGCTTTGTTCCCCCAAAACACTTCTCTGCTTGTTGGGTGGCAGCCTGTGGGAAGTCTCTGCAGGGAAAGGTTGAGGCACGGATGTTGGGCTGAGACTAGAGTGTCCTCACTGCCAGCTCTGGCTGCTTTCCTGGGCTGAGACTTCATTGTGAAGAGTTGTCTGGGCATCATGCAAGACCAGATTAAGGACTCAAGGAATCCTGTGCAACACAGCTGGACACTCCAGGTCATGCTAAGCTTTTTTTTAATGAGTAAGGGGAAGATGATGAGTAGCAACTGCAAGTGAGGTGTTGAATGTCAGTGGAGACGATGCTTCCAATGCTCAGGCAAAGGCTGTGCTCTCACTGCTTGTGTGAAGGCAGCTGCAGGTGCCATGCCAGGAAGGAGGGGACCTCCGTCTGCCCAGTTGCCATCCTGCCCCCAGCCAAGCTAAACCCTTCCACACGGTGACATTTGTGTGACAGTACAGTGATGCTTTAGCAAGGTTTCCTCGATTCCAGGAGTGACACATGAGTTCAGGCATTTAGCTGGGGTTTAAAATCGCTTGTGAAATCTGGAGATGATGAGGGAATGTGCTTTTTCTTCTTCTTAGCTCCTTGTCTGACACCATTTTATTTTCACAGAATTTGTCACTGACTTTGCTGCTCCCTGCAGCAGCCTGATATAAGCTGGTGCCCATGAGTTATGGTCCTGCCAGGAACAGTTATTTACACTTTATCAGGTTTTCTTTCCTTTTTTATCCTTTCTAAACCCATCTGGTCCTTGAAGCTGCCTCTGCAATGAAGTGTAGGATCCCTCACCTGGGGAATTTATTTCTAAGCAGCTCAAGCCTGCTGAAGAGCCTAACTGAGCCCTCTTAGTTGTTTCCTGTCCTCCCATTTTGATGTTTGCTGCACCCAGGAGAGTCCTCCAAGATGTGAAGGGCATGGAGGAAGCCCCACCTCTGTGTCAGGGTCTGTTCTCTATTCCTAGCAGCACATATAGAAGGCTTGAGCGTGTGTTGAAGACAATGAGGACTTGCATGGGTTGGTGAAGGTTTCCTCTGCACCGCAGTGGTCCCCTGTCCATAGAGAAGATGGAATATGGAGTGGTCTTTGTGTGCATGTGCAGAGGGAGGAACTGCACCTGTAACAGCCTGGATGTCTTCTCCACAGGGTCGGGACGGCTGAAGCTCACAGTCCTTTCAGAAGACAGGCTACAAATGAAGTGGAAAGAGACTGAAGGGAACATCAGTGGCTACAAAGTTCGGGTAAAGCCCATGGCAGGTATGTGCTGATGCACTGCGTGTCAGACCCAGTAGAGTTCTGTGTGTGAGCGATAAGTGAGCCCCACTTCTTGACTGGTGAGCTCCCAGCTCTCCCTTCCTGCAGGAACATGGCCCAAGGATAGAATCATAGAAACATGAAGGTTGGAAGAGCCCTCCAAGATTGAGTCTAACCCTCAACCCAACCCCACCAAGGCTGCCAAACCCTGTTCCCTAGGGAACCTCTACTCATTTTTTGAACCCCTCCAGGGACAGGGACTCTACCCTTTCCCTGGGCAGCCTGTTCCAACCCCTGACCACTCTGTCATGGAAGAAGTTTTTCCTGATGTCCAATCGAAACCTCCCCTGGCACAACTTGAGGCCATTTTCTCCTGTTCTATCACCAATGACTTGGGAGAAGAGACCAATCCCAACCCCCCTACACCCTCCTTTCAGGTAGCTGTAAAAAGCAGCAAGGTCTCCCCTTCAGCCTCCTTTCCTCTGGACTAAACAACCCCAGGTCCTCAGCCACTCCCCATCAGATCTGTCCTCCAGACTCTTCACCAGCTTTGTTGGAAGGATGGGAAGTTCTTTACCCCGTGTGTGTGCCTGTGGGGCTGAGTCTCCTGGCTCCCTGCCCTGTCTGAGCTCCAGCTCTTCCTGACTTTGAACACCAAACCTGGTGGTGTTGGAAGGACACGACGTCCCTTGGCAGGGAGCAATGGTCGAGGCAACCTTAGACTTGCCTGGCATTTGGTTTTCAGTTGCTGCCGCTCTTCCCAGTGAGCTGCCAGGCAGTGTGTGCGGCGGAGCTCCTATGATCATCCACCTGCTTGTAGCTCAGCTCCCACCTGTTTCCCAGGCTGGCGCAGGAGGTTTCTCATTCCTTCCCTGCCCTGCTTTTCCCAGGGCCTCAGCGCAGAGCAGTGAGCATCCTGGGAATGCAGGGAATCCCCAGCACATGCCTGAGGCTTTCCCTGAGGCTCAGTGTAGGCTGGGAAGCTCCAGCTTTAGGCTGGAAACAAGAATGGGGATGGTTGGGTCAGAAACATCTATCCCCATCGTTTAAAGTTTGCAGAGCCTTCTCCATTAGGGATTTTGGGAACTGGTTTGTGTCTCTGCTTTGGTTTTGTGCAGCACAGAGGCCACGGTGCAGCACTGGCTGCTGCTTTGCAGAGCTGCCTCACTCCATCTGCTCAAGGCTATGTTGGCAGAGTAATGCCCCAAGTGAGGCATCATAGTTCCAGGACAGGTCCCACAGCCACAGGACATGGCTGGAAGGGTCTAGAGGCAGTGCTGGCCCCAGAAGCAAGCTGTTTCCACACACAAAGCAGATGCCTTTGGGAAGAGCTGAGGTTGCAGAGACGAGACTTACTGGCATAAGTAAGAGGAGTCCTGCGTGCCAGAGACGACCTCCCAAACCACCAAGCCACTTCCTCCCTCTGTCATGTGTGACCTCAAGCACATCAGCTGGTCGGGTGTTTTCATAAGCAGCATTTTGTTTAATGGTAATTGCCTGGTCTTTACCCTCTGAAGACTGATTTTTCACTCAGCAGCTCCTTGAGGAGTTGGTGGCACTTGCACTAATGCTGGTGGGAGCTGGCTTTCTATTATGGGCACATATGGGGATTTTAAAAAGACCTCAAACACAAACACTCCCAACTCTGCATTGGGAAAAAGAGTGAAAATCAGAGATCCACAAAACGAAATGGGAGTTGGCTGAGGTTCCTGGGCAGACATTCCCTGCATTGCAGCGGTGCTTTTGGACTGTCAGCTTCAATTTAAGCTCTAGCAAGTCTCTGAACTGTGGTTTCATCCCACCTCAGGGGACTCAGAGCAAGAAGTCATGTTGAAAACCAAGACCCCCAAAGCCACAGTGGGGGGGCTGAGCCCCACCAAGGAATACACACTGCAGGTCTACGTGCTCAATGGCTCCCAGGAAGCCCTGTTTGCCAAGAGGAAATTTGTGAGTAAGTAGCATGTGCTCCACTTTATCATTCAGGGAGCTCCTGAGGCTGTTGGAGATGTGGTTCATCCTCCAGAGTATGTCCTGCAGGCGGTGTCACAGTCATAGAGCCCTTGCTATTTTGGTTGGAAGGTTAGAAAAGGGGATGGTGACAACCTAGGGGATGGAGGATGGGCTGTGACTCACAGATCTCTCTGTACTGACTCTCCCTGTGTTTGCTCATGCTACAGTAGAGGAGCTAAAAAATGCATCCCAGACTAGAAACAACCGCAGAAACTCGGGCACTGGGTCAGGAAAGAATCTCACCTCTGCGGAGAGCCCAGCGGCTGAGCACAGCGAGGTGGCAGGGGCCACCCCACCACCCTTGAACACCTTGACACAGCCAGGTGGGTGCATAGCTGTCCTTAAAACCACCCCTACCCTCTCTGTGCAACCTCTGTTTCACCAGGGACATGATTGCAGTGAAACATGCTGGCCCAGTCTCACCAGAACAATGGTGCCTGATTTTCTAGGCTGTCAATGGTCTAGCAGAAGGTGTGAGGTCTCCCCTATGACTGAGGACCACGTATAGCTGCACAGATTCTAATGTGTCTCAACAACAAGGTCTGCACAGGGTCAAAAGACCATTGGCACACTTTGAGGGAAGAAGGAGCCATCTGGGCCGTTAGACACTGGCACTAAGAGAGGATGGGTTTGAGACACCAAAGTTCTGAGATCCAGAGAGTGTGTTGGGTACCAGGGGCCATGGTGGGTTTCCCTGGTTTGTATTTTATAACAACACAGCCAGGGACAATGGGGGGTTTCTCTTTGGAGCACAGCCAAGGACAGAGCTGATAAGAGGCGGCAGAAGGGGACTCAGCCAAAGGGCTCGGGAGAAACCACAAGGAACCAGCCCAGTGCAGAGGCTGGAGCGACAGAAGCAACAGCAACATCCACAAGACTGTCCCAGCACAGCCCTGCAAACTCAGAACAAGTGTCTCTAGGCAATGGAAAACCCGCAAAGGACTCACTGAGGCAAGGTGAGAGGGGTTTTACATGTCTTGCTCTTTCTTCCCCACTGTTTCCCACAAAACATGTCGAATATGACCCTTCGATTCCACTGTCAACCAGATTTTGAGGAGTACAGATGCTGCTGATGGTGCTTTCTTTTGGGTCACGTTTTGGGGAGCTGTCAGGAATCACTGGAGAAGTTTGGGGTTCTGCAGAATGTCACTGCATTTAAGGCAAACTGAAGCTAGGCTCAAAATTCCTTCCAAATGGGTTTACTTGTAGGTTTGCCACTCTATCCATTCATGTTGCCAACTCTGCCTGCTTCTGACAGATTTCTGACAGATTCATGAAGAGTTTGTATTCTTCAACAGCCTCCCAAGCCATGGAGCTTCCCAAGCTTCCAGAAGGGGAGGGGAGCATCACTGCTGTTTGTTGCCCACCTTACTCCACCTCCTGGACTTGTTCTTCTTGTTTCACTGATAACTGATCTATGGTGATCCTTTGGATTCATCAGCTGAGACTCTGGCAAGGCATACGGCTTGTGCACTGCTGGAGTGGTGGGAATGGGATTGGCCAGAGCATCCTCATATGGTGCCTTGAGACCAGTAGGAATCCATGGCTGTGAGAAGACATAGGAGAGTAACCTCTCTGCAGCCCTTTGAATATTGATGGATCATCCTTTTCCCTCCACCATAGGTGGAAAGTACCCCATTCAAAAAAATATCCAGGGAGGATACATCTGTCCAGCAGCACACCTTGTCTCATCCTCTGTTAGGCTGCAGCTCTGGGTGGGGACCAAGGCAGGGCCAGAGTATCTGCAATGCATTTTACGGAGAGGTTGGATTTAATATAAAGCCCCCAGGGCATCTCGTGATGGAATGGAATGAAGCAGTCACCTGCAATTCTTGGAGACTTAGGCTGATAAAAGGGAGGCACTGGGCTGGGGCTGGGATGTAATGGAGCTGACAGCTTGGAGAGAGCAGCACTGGGGGTAAGCAGAAGCTTCCTGACAGCTTTAACCCGTTATTTGCAGAAGTGCAGCTGTTTCCCACACAACTTCCTGGTGCTGAAGTGGGTTCTCCTTTGCTGCGTAGTTTTCCCAAGGTGCTGATAGGTGTCAGGCTGGCAGATGGTCCAACCCACCACCCAGATAAGACCTTACACTGCAAATTGTCTTTTTATTTTAAAATTGGAGCAGCTTTTCCCCCTTCACAATTGCTGCTTTCAATATTTGAACCCTACACCCCCCACAGGTTCCCAGTTTCAATGTGACACATCTGCGATGACTGACATCATCCTGCTTGTGGATGGATCCTGGAGCATCGGACGCAGCAATTTCAAGCTCATTAAGGAGTTTCTGAGCAATTTGATTTCCCCGTTCAGTATTGCCCAAGACAAGATAAGAGTAGGTAGGACATCCTCCTGTTGCTTGACATGGGAAAGTTCGTTTCTGAAGGAGCATGGGTCTCAGTTCCTGTGGTTAAGTGCTCCTCTGAGAAGCTTTTATTCCTCCGGGGAAAGGCTCAACTTGCTGCACTTGACAGCTTTTCCCATTTGGCAGCAAGCTCTGGCCTCTAGTGGCTGCCAGCAAGAGCTGCACAGAGAGCAGAAGATCCCCGGGCAGCACCAGGCCACCAGGAATCGGTGCTGAGGTGCCTTTGGGATTTGATGCCTACCTCTGATGAGGTGCTCAGCCTTTGCAGTACCTCATGGAGAGGTGCTGTGGCAGTGCTGCACTGGAGCTGCTTTGAGCTCAGCTAAGAATGCTGCTGCCTCCAGTTCCGAACGATGCCAGCGCTGTCCAGGCTGGACCTGAAAAAGCACAGGCGACAGGTTTGACCCTGGTCAACACAGACCTTGTCAAATCCTTCAGAGCTCCACTGTAGGGGGAGGTACTATGGCGCTCAGTGGGGTCTGTGGGACCTCCTTGCTGCCTGTGTGACAGCGACCACGTGGAGAAGTGGAGCGAGAAATCAAATCGGCTCACCCCAAGTGCCCTTCATTAATTTGTGTCACTCTCCCACAACAAACCTGACAGCACCTCCCCATAGCTGGTCTCCTCTTGAACTCCATGACACCAATAGCTCTTGCTGTCCCCAGGGCTGTCGCAGTACAGCAGTGATCCTCGCACAGAGTGGGAGCTGAGCACTTACTCCACCAGGGATCAGGTGCTGGAAGCTGTGAGGAGTCTGCGGTACAAGGGTGGCAACACCTTCACAGGTAATTCCATCTCACTCTGCTAAATGAACTCCGAGGCTGCTGGGGGGGAAGATGGTCCCATGGATTGTGCCCTCTGTGGGGACCAAGGCCAATTGAGACACAGGAGAAGAGTAAAGGTGGGGAGTGGTCTGTAAGGCTGTAGCACACCCTCCGTTTCTGCTTCTCCCCAGGTCTGGCATTAACCCACGTGTTGGAGCAGAATCTGAAACCAGATGCTGGTGCCCGGCTGGAGGCTGAGAAGCTGGTAATCCTCCTGACTGATGGAAAATCCCAGGATGATGCCAACCTGGCTGCTCAGACCTTGAAGAACCTGGGCATAGAGATATTTGCCATTGGTAAGATCACGGCCATTGATAAGCTGTAGGACAAAGCCTGTCTACTTTTGATATTCAAGTGGAAGCTTTGGTAGAAGCATCATGAGGATTGAAAACTAAGGCAGTGGGTGGAACCTCATCGCATTGTGGCTAAGATGAGAATGAACTCATTTGTTCAGCGCAGGCAGTGTCTTCAACAGGGATTTTTGTAGAAAAAGCACTCATTCACGTGAGGTATTTCACACCTCCCACCCATAAAGACCCCTGCAATCCTCAGACACCTGTGCCAGGAGAACAAAATCCTCAGCTGTGGAATCAGGAGAGAGAACATTGTGTTGGGGAGGGCAGGAGACCTCCCTTATAATTACAGCCTCTCGCAGCTTCTCATTTCTCTGAATAATAACGTTATCTGCTCTTTGCTACCCAGCAGCGATAATGAGACATGGAATGGCCTTGAGCAGCATTGCCCTTGATGACTAAACCACTCTGCTCGACTGCTACATGGGCAATAAAGCCACACAGAAAACACCTAAAATTGCCATCTCCAAACTCTGAAGTGCTGATTTATGCTGGGGGGACACAACCCAGGGTTTATTGTGTAGGCTTATGTAGCTGTGTGGCTGGCACTGTGGTTCTACTCATGGGCTGAGTGGAGCTGCTGAGCCTCAGCTGCAGCATGTGCAGCACACAGGTTGGTGGGTTGTGTGCCTGAAATCACTTTGCATACCTGCTCCTGGCCGGGGAGCCTCTAGTTAGAGGCAAATCACGTGGTTTGGTCCTTAGACATAAGGACCTGAGCGTTAATCTCAATAACTTCTTGTTCTGGGTGCCAGATCAAGAGGGGAGGAGGCTGGCAAAGCTGTTAAGATAATGTTCTTGGGCAATGCGAGGATGACCTTGAGCTGGCAAGGAAAGAAGTTGTCTGCAGTGTAGCCTGATCTGCAGCAGGTTAATGAGGATGGAGAGCAGAAGGATAAGGATGGAGGATGCTCTGTGTTGGTGAGGTTCTGCTAGAGAAATGCTCAGCTTTTTGTCCATGTGTTCCTCTCTTGAGATGCACTGTGATGTTCTGATGAACAACAGACTCTCTGTGGGGAGCGCTGGCACCTCATAAATGTAAAATTGTTGCTTATTCATTCGCTCCTTCCCCTGTTTATGCCAACTGCTTCTCAGGGTGAAAAGTATCTTCCTTCCTGGTGGCAAAGCCTGCAAGTGATGAGGAGGCAGGAAGACAGAAAGAGGATTCACTGGACTGCCTTAAGGCCCCAAAAGACCTTCTGAGCCCATAGAGTTGAAAGCCTTTCTCAAGCTGGATGGAGGCTGTTGCTGCAGGAAACAGGCCAATGCTGTTCTGAGACACTGTCACCCCACTGGCATGAGTGGGAGACTTCGCTTGGAGTGTGGGATGATGGTGAAACCACCCTGCTTCAACACAGAAGCAGGAGGTGAAGCTGCTCCTCTTGGTAGAGTTTTCTCAGTCTTGTTCTCTGCTCTGCAGGGGTGAAGAACGCAGATGAGGCAGAGCTGAAGCAAGTGGCCTCAGAACCGCTGGAGCTCACCGTGTACAACGTGCTGGATTTCCCACTGCTAAGCTCTCTTGTTGGCAGGCTCACCCGGGTCCTGTGTACCAGGATCAAAGAGAAGAGCAACAAAGAAAGCACAGGTGAAATGAAACCTCACACAATCATAGAATGGTTTCGGTTGGAAGGGACATCAGACATCATCTAGTTCCAGCCCTGCTGAGTGAGGGCTGAGCTTCCTTCTGCTCACTGTCTATATTCCTTGCCATCAGGACTGACCCTTCCTCATACCTTTCTTCCCATGAGCTCCACCACCCCATCAGCACCACCCACCTCTTCTCCAGTGCTGTTCTCCTTGCTCAGCCCAGCTGTTTTGCTGCCTGACAATGGTCCTTGCCACGACCAGTTTCTCCTATGATCATTGTCTTATACGAGACTCCATGTATTTCTTCCACTCTCACTCAAATGTGGGGGCAGGAAGAGGAGGGGTGGTAAATCATCGAAATACATTGTTTTCCCTTCACACTTTTCTTTAGATGATGGATCTCAGAGCGTTTTCAAGTTAAAACCAAACAGCCCATTTCTTTCCTTTGGTGGAGAGCAGCTTGTGTGATGAACAAGACAGCGAAGAACCACTCCAGGTGTTAGCTTAGCTCCTCAGGAGCAGGACTGCGTACATATTTCCATCTCTCTCCAACCCACAGATTAGCCTGAGGAGAACAAGCCCGTCTCACTTTCAAGCATCCATTCATTCTAATGCTCTGGAGAGTCATATAAATAACTCAATTGAGCCTCACCAATTTGATATAATTAGACATTTCTCAGAGGTGTCGATTAGGGTAAAGGAAGATGGGCTGACCAAAAAAGAACCCAAACTTCTGATTGTTTTGACAGGTTTTCATGGCTGAGGGGAGCTGGGTCATCTTCTGGACAGCTACCAAAAAAGCAGACTTGTGTGGGGAGAAAAGTCTTCCCAGCACCCAGCAAAATCCTCTGCGGAGGATTTACGATCTGCCTGTGCCCAGTTTTTAATATTGATTTCAGAGTGGTTTGGAATGGTTTCTGTACTCTATAGGGAAGGAGGCTGTTAACTTGATTTGAAAAATGTTGCTCACATTTATGAGCTGGAAAGTACATTTGGCACGAGAAATCTCAGTACAGGAAAGTAACTGGGTTTTCAATTCCTAGGCAGCACTGTGAAGGATATCCCTGTGAACATGGGGCCCCAGCTGAGCCCAGCAGACCTGAAGATATCATCTGTGACCTCCAAGAGCATGCACTTGAGCTGGACCCCTCCTCTGAGGCGGCCAAAGAAATACCGCATTGTGTATTATCCATCCAAGGGTGGTAACCCCAAAGAGGTGAGAGACCTTCCTCTGGACATCTGAGTCCACAGCACCTTCCTGTTGGCTGGGAATTTAATTAGTTTTGAGTAGACAAAGAGATGAAGGTAGAGGTGGAGATATTGTGGGACATCAGCTAAAGGCAGACATGAACTTAAATGCACAGTGAGTGTAGATGTGGTTGGCTCATAGGATGACAAGATAGAAGAGGGTATCCCATAAATACCATCTCGCTAGAAATCCTACAGGCCATGCCACCATCAATTTTTCTCTTATGGAGCATTATGTCCTCCATAAAGCTTTTGTTCTGACTCAGAGGACAATCAAATACCTTTGCTAAAGAGCAGCTTGTGCCTCCCTGTCTGATGATGATCTTCCTCTGTGCTTTCAGGTGGTTTTAGATGGAGCAGTCTCCTCTTTGCAGCTTTCCAACCTGACTTCACACACGGAGTATCTGGTGTCGGTGTTTCCTATTTACGACACGGCTGTTGGGGATGGGCTGAGAGGCGTCACCTCCACATGTAGGTCGTGAGTAGAGAGGATTGTGCTGGTGTGTGGTTATCAAAGGTGAACAGAACTCACGCTTTGTGACCATCGCACACTGTACCCTGACACTGTATTTTTACAATGAGTGAACTTTCTAAAGTTTCTCAAGTTCACTCTGTCTACAGCTATCTCCATTCACAGAGATGTTCAGAGGTTAGCCAGACCAGACTCTGAGCAGCCTGCTTTTTGAGTGGCAGGTTGGACCGGAGACCTGCAAGGGGTCTCTTTCTATTTACACCACCCTGCAAAGGAGATCATTGGTGTGGCAGTAACACACCATGCTAGAAATACCTTGCAACCTCTTGCTATCCTTGGGCTCCAAAAAATGAAACCTGTAAAGCGGCTTCTCCAGCATCAGAGGTGGGGTAGATGTCCACCAGCTTGCAGTAGCTGTTGCAAAACCAGGTCTCTTCTGGGGTTTGAGCTGTCACGTATCTCACAGAATTAAGAAGTGGTTCTGTCTTTCTTTTCCCCTCCAGTGCCTTTGTCTCCCCCTCGCTCCCTGCGCGTCTCTGAGCTGAGCCACAACAGTCTCAGGCTGAGCTGGAAGGCAGCCCAGGGAGCCACACAGTACCTGGTGCTCTGCTCTGCAGCCCCTGATGGAGCAGAGGACTATACGATGGAGGTAGAGTTAATCAGAGTAATGATAGTATTTTTTGTGTCTGGGCTGAGCTTGGTTCCAGCTCTAACCTTTGTGTGTGTTTTGCCATCTTTCATGGCTAAGTCTTCCTTTCTCCGTGGTGTAGCATAAAGCAGTTTTTAACTGAGAGGTTTTCACGTGGGAAATTAAGGCTTAGGGAGAGAACTGACTGTCTCATGGGACCCTGGAAACCAGGCACTGAACTTATGTCTCTGCTGGCCCGAGTTAATTGCTGTATCCTTGAGGCTGAACGTAAGTGTCTTTGCTGTGTTTATCTTATAAAGTTAATTTTGTTAGGGCGGTTTTTGCTGATCTCTATAAACAGATGTATGATGCTGCATGAGAATAAACCAGCACTTGATTAATAGGAAATCCTCAAACACATCTAAGAACCCTTTGCAGGGTCTGCATTTTAATGAGCTGTCTGGAGTAACTGCAGGCTGAGGATGTGATCAAAAGACAATGGAAGGAGTGGGGGGAACAACGGTGGCCTCCTCAGATTCCACCCTGAGCACACAGCAATAGGATCATAGAATACACTGGGTTGGAAAGGACCTCCAAAGGTCATCTAGTCCAACCCACATGCAACAAGCAGGGACATCTCTCACCAGAATAGATTGCCCAGAGCCCCATCCAGCCTGACCTTCAATGGCTCCAGGGATGGGTCCTCCACCACCTCTCTGAGCAGCCTGTTCCAGGGATCCACCACTCAGATTAAAGAACATGTTCCTCATGTGTGACCTCAATCTACCCTTTTCCAGCTTAAACTCACGACCCTTCATCCTACTGTTTTGAAAGCAGAGCAATAAATGCTTTACTTTGCTTTCAGTGCACCCATATAACTTGTTTGGTGTCCCTTGGGAACAGAGGCAGAGCACTGACCATTGGAGAGATCTTCTATCTAAGTGGTGAAGATCCAAAGTGGAAAAGTCCCCTCAAAATCACAGAAATGTTTAGGCTGGAAAAGACTTTCAACATCATAGAGTCCAACCATGAACCCAAGTGTCCCAAGGCCACCATGAAACCCTGTCCCTAAGCCCCAGATCTCCATGACTTTGAAACACTTCCAAGGGTGGCAATAGAACCCCCTCTGTGGGCATCCTGTTCCAAGGCCTGATGACCTTTCAGCCTTTAGTGTAACCCAAGGGACCTCAGCCTGTGTCTCTGCCAGGTCTTCTCTGTTGAGAGCTCTGGCACCCTAGAGCTGAAGAGGCTCGTAAAACATCTCTGTGTTGACAGGTGAAGGTGTCCCAGCCTGAGGTCCTGCTGGAAGGGCTGTCTCCCAGCACGGAGTACTCGGTCGCGGTGTACGCAATGTATGGGGAAGATGCAAGTGACCCAGCCAGCATCCAGGAAACCACCTGTAAGTGCTGCTCTGCTTACTGGGTTCTTATTAAACGCTTCAGGCAGGAGGGATGTGTTAATGAGGTGCTTCCCAGACTGTGCATGTGGCTTGTAAACTCACAAGCCTTCCTGCCCCATTTTAAGTGCCTATCAGTCCCCCAGGGATTCTCTAATTACATGGTGGGCTGTGAAAACAGAGTGATTTCCCCCCACCCCCAGCCCGATGAAAGGGCTGTGCACTGAGGTCTTTGTTGTGTGGGGAGAGAAAGGGAAACATTGGGCTGTTTCCTCACCTAAAGCCTAGGTAGCCTTTCATGCCATCCCAGAGGCATGTGGTGACATCAAGAGAATATTTTCCCAAGTGGTGAAAGAGTCTCTTAGTTCAAGGTGGTGTCATCTAAGAGCAATGGGAAGCAACGGATGGCATGGCCATTTGCAGCCTGTGAAACCTCGGGGTGCTGTCACTGGCTCTTGTTGCAGTGCCTTTGAGTCCTCCCAGATACCTGAGCTTCTCTGAGATTAGCCACGCGTCCGTTCGAGTCAGCTGGGAGGCTGCATCTCCAGCCGTTAAAGCTCATCACGTCACCTACGTTTCTAGCAGAGGGAGCAACGCTGGGGAGGTGAGTGCTCAAGGGGTTGGTGTAAGGAGAAGAAGCTTGAGAGGACAGATACCGCCTTGTTCTTCTCCAGCCACTATGAGTCAGGGAAGACTGGCAGTGTTTTAACTGAGAAATGGGCACTTCAGATGCAATTGCTACCTCCATGCTAACCCCTCTGCTGTGCTCATTCTCCTCTCCAAATCACTGAAGCATAGGCTGGTTCGGGTTGGAAGAGACCTTCAAAGCCTGTGTAGTCTAGCCCCCTGCAGTGAGCAGGGATATGATCTTAAAGGTTTCTTCCAACCAAACATATTCTGTGATCTGTAGCCAGAGCAGGTTGCTCAAAGCCCCAAGGTCCAACCTGACCTGGAATGTTTCTTGGGATGGCACTTCTCCTACCTCTCTAGCCTACCTGGAACAGTGTCTCAGCACCCTCAGTGTAACGGGTTTCTTCCTTATATGTAGTCTGGATCTCATCTCTCAGTTCATCATCCCTTGTTCTGTCACAACAGGTCCTGCTAAAGAGTCTGCCCTCATCTTTCTTATAGAGTCCTCTAAGTATCAAAAGGCCACAATAAGGTGTCCCCAGAGCCCTCTCTTCTCCAGCTGAACAACCCCAACTCTCTCAGCCTTTCTCATACAATACTCATTCAACTCCTCCCCTGCAGGTGGAGGTCCCTGGCACTGCATCATCCACTGTCCTGAGACCTTTGTCCTCCCTCACCCAATACTTCATCAGTGTCAGATCTACCTATGATGAAGGAGACTCCTTCCCAATTACTGGCAATGTTACCACTTGTAAGTAGGGAATGGAACTGGTTTTGGTCCCAGTTACAGGTGATGAAATTGACTTGCGTGTGTCTGAACTGGGATGTTCTGAAGACTGGTCCCAGCAGCTCATGGCCAAAACCCTTGCACAAACCTCAGATGACTGTTGTCTTTGTGTGTGGAATCTGTCCAGCTGTGTTCTGTTTAAATTGAGGTGGAAGGAATAAAGAAAGGAAGCAAATGAACTAAAACCATGATGTATCACTAACCTCTGTGTCCTTGAGAGCCCTCCAAGCCTTCTCCTCTTTATGATACCAGCATGGTACACGTCTTCCCCACAAATGAGATAATCCTTCTTGATTAAGATTTTAGAAGCAACTTAGCCCTCTGTGTCCTGATGGCGGTTGTCATATGGGTCTGAAGAAATGAAAGACAGGCTGGTCTCAGACATCTGTCTGGTTGATGTTTTGCTCCCCAGCCATCTGCTCTCCACCTTGACTGCGACAAGGTGCTGTCAGTGCCTGCACTTCAGCTCATTTTCCTTCTGCCTCCCTCAGTAAAGGTCCCCCCGCCGCGTGCACTGAAGGTTACTGAGCTCTCCGGGAACAGCCTCCGGCTGCAATGGGAAGCTGTTGCTGCCTCCGATGTGGTTGTCTACCAGATCAAATGGAGCACAGTGGGTGGAGAGAAGTCTCAGGAGGTATGGACCCCCACTCAGCTCTGGGGAGGCTGGGCTGGCATTGTGCCTGCTTGATGGCTCTGAAATCCCCTGCAAGGGTGGCGTAGGGTGGTGTAAAAGTATTCGGGTTAATGTACTCATCTAATTGGGTTCAGCACCCAACCGAAGGAGCTTGTGGAATAAGAACAGATCTGCCCTGGGTCTGGCTCTGTTCATCAGAGCTGTCACCTTGAGTGCTGGAAGCAGGAGGGACAGCAGGATGAAGTCTTACAGGCTCTAGGAAGATTGCAGAAGTGTTCTGGAAAATCTCAAGGATGAAATTCAATAGGGACAAGTAGAAAGTGTTAAGCTTAGGCAGGAATAATTAACGACAGGTATACAGGATGTAGAACAAATAGATAAGAAGCAATTCAGTAGAAAAAGATCTGGGATTGCAGAAAATCACCAGCCCACAATGTCAAGTCGTTGTGGGAAAGACAAAGACTCAAGTATTTATAGCTGAGGTATCACATCTAGGGCAGGTGAAGCAACTTCAGCTTTCCTTGGTGCTGGTGGGCACTGACTGCTCTGGGGATACTACTCTTTGAGAAGGATGAGCTCCAGCTGAGGAGCACACAGAGGACAGTGACCAGAGACAGAGCTGATGCAGGGGGGACAGGGTTGGACCAGGTGACCTCTTCCATCTCAAGCCCCTGTTTTCAAGATGAGAGAAAACAGCAGTTCTAGTGGTGGTTTCTCTCACTCAGTACTTCACATTTGGGTTGGAATAGGGGGGTGCACTGGGGCTTCTGTCCTCAGCACATCTGAGAGCTGGAAACTGAGAAGAGGATTTCATGCCTCAGGCAGGTTCTCTGTCGTGTGTCAAACCATAGTGATGAAGTGACTGTTGAATATAACTGGGCAGCAACTCGTGGGTGTCTGCACTGCCTTAATCAGAACTGGAATTTTGCTTTTGCTTACATGTCTGCAACCCACAGCTGCAGACTTTGTCCCCAAAGCCCAGTGCTAACTCATTTGTGCCCATGGGCAATCTGTGAGCCAGACATGGATGGCATGAACCAGCCTGGGGTTGCCTGGGAGCTTGACTGACTCATTTCTTCCCTCACTGCAGCTCTCCATTGCTGGAAATGTGGCAACTGCTGTGCTGCCAGGCTTGCAGAAGAACACTGACTATAAGATATCCATCTGGGCCTATTACAAAGATGGTGCTCGGAGTGACACTGTTTCCATTCATCACAGGACCAGTAAGTGATCAGTGCTCAGTGTCCCCAGCCTGGGAACAACAAACAGGGCACTGGATGCCTCAGCCCATGACAGACCAGCAGCATAGATCATCTGGTCACCTCCAGCTCTAAAAACCCAAACCTGAATGTCTGAAAGGGGTTAGAGACATTTAACCTACCACCTTAAAAGTGCTCTGAAGTTGTCCTGAGAAGAATAGGCTGGGCAAACACGAGCAGGTTGGTGCATCTTATGGGCACCTGGTGCAATGTGTTGTATGCAGAACGCGTGCGGTGTATTGATGAACTGGCCTTCTGCAGGGTGTTCAGCTGAATGTGGCACTGCTTCCTGTTTGGAAAGTGTTGTCTTTTAAGAGGAGAGAGGATCACAGAATCACAGTAGAAGATCAGGCTGGAAGGGGCCTCAAGGATCATCCAGTCCAATCCTTCAAGCTAAAGAAATGCAGTTTAGATGAGCTGGCCCAGCACCCTGTCAGGCTGAGCCTTACAACTGTCTATAGTTGAGGAATCCACCCACTTCCCTGGGAAGACCATTCCAGTGTCTAATTGCTCTCACAGTGAAATATCTTCCTCTGGAATCCAATTGGAATTTCCCCAGGAGCAACCATCACCCCTTGCCTTCTCTGTGTGACTTCTGTCCATCACCCCTTGCCTTCTCTGTGTGACTTGTTTTGAAAAGGGAATCTGCGTCTTTTCGGCAGCCATCCTTTGTGTACTGGTACATGGTAATAAGGTCTCCCCTCAGCCTTCTCTTCTCAAGGCTGAGCAAACCCAGCTCTCTCTCTTTTGTTCATATGGCAGGTCTTCTAGTCCTTTAATCATCCTCATGACCCTTCTCTGGGTTCCTTCAGTTCCAACATTGCTGAGCTGTGCTTCGTCCGAGGGCACTTACCAACACAAGAGAGAATCCCGCAGGCAGGCTCTGCCTTGGAAGAATTATCTAAATCTTGCTTTGTACAGTCAGGACAGGAGGTTAAAAAGCAGCACTCCCAGAGGTCCTCTTAATTAGTGTTGTCTGAATAATGGCTTTGTTGGCAGCTGATGGAATACAATTCATTCAGCAACAGCAGCCCTCCACCTCCTTTGCAGAATAAACTAATTTAGGCTGGTGTTGAGCTGATGAGGCTCAGAGTAAATGGCAAGCTTGGAATAAGCAGCTCAGGATTTATCAATAATGAAGAATAATAATGTTTGTTTGTAGACAGCTACATCAAGTACCCAGGAGCTGCATACTGACCAAAAAATCTGGAACAGGGGGAAAAAAAAGGAAACATCCTTCAGATAATAGTAGTAAAGGGGCTGTTAGAGATATTTCAAGGCTTTGGAAAATGAATGGCTGTGTTTTAAGCCAGGACTTAGGAAATGTCGGAGGATCTCCCTCAGCCTGCTGCAGATGACATGTGATGGTGCCCTTCTAGGCATATTTAAACAAGCTGGTCTTCACTGATGTTGGCATCCCGATGGGACATGGAAGGCAATTTGGCTTCTGCTTGTCATGTGCTGTCCTCGTTCAGCAGCAAGGATGCCTCAGGGATGTCAGACTTTGCTGCATGAAGAAAGCAAAGTGTGCCAAGAAATGAGGTAACAGAGGTGCTCAGCCAGACTGGGGTCTCAGTGATTAGGTTGGAAAGTGTGAGGCATCAGCACAGTGTCATCCACTTCTCAGGGCCAATATTTGCCTGGGCAATCAATGTTTTTGATGGCAATTATTTCTTTTGAATGTTTAAAGGAAGAAGTGTCCACAGGGGTGACGTGGCACAAGGGAAGGGACTGATCTTGGCAAAACTTGTGGATGCCAGCAGATTGAATAAGGCTTGTGCAGTGGATGTTAGGAAGAGCTTCTTCACCAAAAGGCATATCAAACATCAGAATAGGCTGCCCAGGGTGGTGGTGGAGTCCACATCCCTGGAAGCATTGAAACGATGTGTGGACCTGCTCCTTAGGAACGATTCTGGAGCCCTTATTACAAGAGGGATGTGGACATGCTGGAGCGAGTCCAGAGGAGGTCCATGAGGATGATCAGTGGGCTGGAGCGCCTCTCCTATGAGGACAGACTGAGGGAGTAGGGGCTGTTCAGTCTGGAGAAGAGGAGGCTCCGAGGTGACCTTCTTGTGGCCTTCCAGTATCAGAAGGTGGCCTACAGAAGAGCTGGGGAGGGACTTTTTAGGATATCAGGTAGCGACAGGACTAGGGGGAATGGAGCAAAGCTGG
>JAOXOE010082737.1:0-27245 GCA_028565055.1 Phoeniculus purpureus
GTGATCCTGCTCTGGTGGGGGGATTGGACTGGATGATCTTTCGAGGTCCCTTCCAATCCCTAATGATTCTATGATTCAGGAAGAAGAGTAAGCTTTCCTATCACGTGAACAGTGGCTAAGAGCTTTCGAGAAGTAGTGGTTAAAAAGGTGGTTCCTCTCTCTGTGAAGTTAGTCACTTATGGAGGGAACTTGCTGTGAAGCCTCTTACCAGGACACACGTATATACAGATGATGAATGCTATTTAAATGCTTCTCGGGAAGTGCTTCTACCCTTTAAGACTTGTTAGTACTACACTTGGAGTACCACGTGTGTAGAATGCAGAGATGATTTCTCAATAGTAGAATTCTGCTACTACAGTAGCAGCCCATCTGCTGACGTCAAGTCTGTTTTCTCAAACGCTTGCAGAATCTGAGATTGAATCTGCCTTGGCCTAAACCTTTAAGAGGCTTTACAGACCCTCTAACAATGCTTTCACGGAGTTCATACTGACTTTTCAGAACAGATCCATGTTCCTGCCCTTTACAAAGCCACTTGTCCTTCAGGGATTTTCTTTTTTGCAGCAGAAACACAGGCAAAAAGTGAGCTGACTTGTGTGTAGGAAGTACACGGAGCCAAATGCACGGAATGTGTTTTATGTAGCTCGACAGTAGCATACCACATGCATATGCCTGTGTACATGCATGTGTGGGGACACACGCTCGTGAACACACACTGTAAAAAGCACAGCCTGCTGACAAGAAGTTCAGAGCACCAGATATGTCATCTCGCCAGAGCTTCTCACAGAATCACGGAACATTAGGAATTGGAAAGGACCTCGAAAGATCATCTAGTCCAATCCTCCCTGCCAGAGCAGGATCACCTAGACCAAGTCACACAGGAACATATCCAGGCAGGTTTTAAATGTCTCCAGAGAAGGAGACTCCACAACTACCCTGGACAACCAGTTCTGGTGCTCTGTCTCATCTCCTTAGAATCAGTCTTGTCCTTATTTGTGTAGAATCAGGCAGCAGCTTGTCCTGTGATGTGTTTCTAATTGCTTTGTGTAGGAAGTTGTTCCGTGGGCAATCAAATACATTCAGCTGCCTGTTCATATCTCTGCTATTCCCTTGGAGAGTGTACAAGTTTTCAGATCTCAGTATGAGAGTGGGGTATCACGAGGCAGGTAGTTCACTTGAAGTGTGTGAAGTCATTTGATGAAGTTGTGCACTGATCTCCCCTGCTTAAGATTTCTTTAGCATAAATCTCAGCACTGATTTCTTACCTAACACGAGGACAGTACTTCACAGATCTTTCTAATTGGGATTTCAGGCATATAAAAACGTATGAATCTTACGCCTTGTACTACGATATTTGAAATTGAGACTTTCATAATAAGAATCAGTACTCACTTATGTAATAGCTTTACTCCCAGACAGGTGAGTTCTCAGAGAAGATAAGAGTGTTGTCATCAAGCTGCAGATGCAGATGTTCTGCACATCGTGATTTTCCATTCTATATACCATACAAGTCTTGCTTCTTTTTTTTTCCCCTGTGGCAAGTCTTGTTCCTGTGATGTTGCCTGTACTTTAGAGCATAAGCAGTTTCTTAAAGTCAGATTTCCAAGGAGTTTGGAGTATTACTGTCTTGAGCATAAAAGACTAAAGAAATAGTGTGAGATGGACTTACCCAGATGGACAGCACTCTCGGGCATCCTACAGTTTGAGAATCTGATCATGTCTTCCCCAGCTGTTGGGTTGCTTTAGAATTGTTCCTGACAGCTATCGGGAACTAAGACACCTCTCAAGGTCATGGCTGAGGAGAATGGTGTTATTCACGAGATGGTCCATCTCGGTCAGTAATGGGATGCTCATCAGCTGTTTTCACTGTTTTTCGTAATAAAAATGTGAGTAAAGACTTCTAGGGCATTGGGTAAGAAAGCTCTTGGATTATTTGCAGCAACTAATTTCCAGAAGAGAACTCCTGATAGGTGATAATGGGTTTTTCTGTGGTGTGATATTGTTTGGATTTTTTTTAATTTTCATAGCAAAAACCCCCCAAAAAATACCAGTGCAGTTTAATGGAAGTGCTGATAGGTGAGGTGATTCATGTGGAAGTTTGTTAGCTCTCATATTGCATCAAATGCATACTTAAAAATCCTTGTATTGTAGTAGGGCAGCTTCGTGGCCTGTGAAGGCCTAGGGCAAAGCAGTGGCACAGAAGAAAAGTCACTTTCAAAGTTGTTTCAGATTCATGTAACTTTCAAACTTGTTCTGTTACTTGGCCATTTTTGATTCTGTTGTTTCCTTCTCAGACAGGATGTGTGAAGTTAACGTGGACTGTTACTAGAAGTTTGTAGACACAAGTTATGTTCCCTGCTATCGTGAGCTTTGCTGTTGTGAGTACACAAGAGTACTGCTTTCAAGCTGAAAATACAACAGAATTGGTTTTGGAGCAGGTACATGTCTCGCACAGGTACCTTACCTTTAGATTGTTCTAGCTGTGAGGAAGCTGTTTTGGTGGGGTAGTAAAGTACCTCGTCTGTTAATTTCTTTTCTCAGTATGTCTGGTAGTCAGACCACAGTGGGAAGAATCTAAAAATTAGTGAACCATGCATTTCACCCACTGTGAAAACCACAGAAGCTGTTGGTTGAAGGATGATCAGATGTGAATGTACAGAACTAAAATCTAATTTTAAAATTCAAAATATGAATTAAAGTATGTCCAGGTCAGCTTATCTGTTAAGAGTGTGTTGACTTTAGCAGTGATTTACAGATACACTGCAATCCTAATACTTCTGTTACTAAGGTTGGTGGTTATGTCAAACATTTTATTTCAGTACTTTAACATATTATGATGCTTCAGCACTATCTGAAAGTCATCTGTAGTGCTTAGTTTCTTGCTGATCCAGTTGTGCCGCCTTCATTTGTGTTGATTATTACATTGCTGCAAGGAGCTACCAAGAAGAGGCATTTATAAATCAAAGTACCATTCTATGTTACTGGGACTGAAAAGATTGGTAACTAGCAGGATCTGAACCTCTCAGTATGAGAGAATTTAACTAATGAGTTAAAATTTGTGTGTGTTACCACAGGAGAGACCTGAAACTAAGCTTTTATAAACTCATTCTGAAGTAAAGTTATCCACTAGGGAAGTTAACCATTGATCAGTACTGGCTTAATTTGCACCTGCTGAATCAGTGAAACTTGCTTGAAGAGTCACTGAATTTCTAATCTGTGACAATTTATGTCTTGGTGATTAAATATTTGACTGTTACTACTCTAAAATGTTGGCGGCTGGTGATAAGAAAATGCCTTTTTCATATCTCTAGGATTATTCTGTACTATTGTCTCTCCTTACCTGACTTGCACACCAGAGGCTAATTGTCTTAGTTGCAGGTACCTTTAAAATGCCCCAGATGATGGCAGTGGTATTTAGTGAGTTAATGTGGAGTCACTAGGAAACATTATTCAATTTGAATCATGTAAGTGCTACTGTTCCTGTTCCTCTTCAGCTGTGCTATGACCTGCAAGTGAATGAGGGCAGACTTCAGCCATAACATCTTTGTAGTATGTGAGGAATGCGTAGCTTTTGTATGCAACAACGGAATAACTGCTGGACTAAAGCTGGAGATGCCATCCTTAGTTTCTCTCAGCGTAGTGACAATGCACGTCACCCACACAGACCTAGCAGCAGTTGTGGTACCCCGTTGTACTTCGTGAAGAGCACTACTGTCACTGTACGCTGGAAAAAAAAAAGCCGTGTGGAAGGACACCAGGGAAGTCCTCTTGATCAAGACCTTGCCTTGCACAGTCTGGAATTTGTCTGTCATAAGTGGAGTGATGTGATAGTCCCTGATTACATCACCAAAAGATGTTGTCAGTAGGAAGATGTGTTTTGCTTCTGGTTTTATGTCATCAGAAAAGCTTCATCTGTAACGCTTGAATAAGGATGTTATTAGCTGATCTGCTGTCCTTGTTGCCGAGCCATCATGCAGTCCTGACATTTCTGCTTTCCCATTTACAGAGCTTGTCTTAATCACAGGTCCTTTGTTCCTACTTAGCAATTAAAATGGAAGTTGCAGGTATGAGAAGCGCACCAAGGAGACGTGCCTCTCCAAGGTGGGGCAGATCAACAGCAAAATAAGGGCGTTGCCCGAGATCTCACAAGACAATTAAACTTGGAGAGGGATACGAAAGTCATGCCCCGATTTATGTGGATTAGGCTTACTTTGTAGTGATAATTATATGCTCTTCTGAATACAATTTTACTATCAGATATATAAAAGAATATTCTACAGTTGCCTAGAAAACATTACTTCCATTATTATTATACTTTATTATACATTTTGGACTGGATATACTCGTTTGTCTTGCACAAAGCCTCAGATAAACAAGTTTATCTGGTTTTAGTGATAGACAGAAAAGCAAGGGAGGGAGTCGGCAGTAACCCTTGCTTGTCTGCCATTGTGAGTTCAGTCCAATGCCAAAAACTGATTCCTTTCTACCTTCTAGGAAAGAAAGTAAGCAATTCTCCAGTGAAATAAACACCCTGGAGGTATGAGCCAAAATTCTCCTGTGGCATTCCTCTGTCTCCAGACATGGGAATGCATATTAGCCTGATTTAAGGGGGAATGATAACATCTCATCTCTTACAGTGAGTGAAAGAGAGTCGCTGGATGCGCAAATAAAAAGCCAGTAGTACCCTATACTTCAGGAAGTGTCCTCATGTTCTTTGTGTTTTACCACAAATTTGATTTCAGTTCCTTAGGAGGTTTGAGCACAAGCAGCAAGCTGTCAGCTTGAATAGGAGATGCAATTTTGAAAACTTTGTCTTTATATAGCTTGAGAATTGGCTCAGGAACATGAGACTGTTTTGATGGGTTTTCATCCTAGCTGCCTACAGGAGAGAAGAGAATGTAGAAGGAAAAATGTGACTGGAGGGAGCTAATCTCTTTCACAGCTTGAGGGCAGACGATATTCTCGGGTGGATACTACTAATCTTGCTGACCTCCAAATTGAAGGAGGCAGAAACAGTGCTTATCAGGTAGCTGATTGAATGAAAGGGGCAGATAGGATTTGGCTTCTTATCTATCCCTTCTTCCTATCTGTAGGACAAGTGAAAAAAGTGGTGGTGGTACAAGGGTTTGTCTCCTTATCATTCAAGGCAATAAATAAGAACAAAAAATTAACTTGAGAGCAAGATTCTGAAATAAAAAAATGTTTAAAACACAGTTGGCCTGAGTATTTTCAGACAGTGCTTTGTTTTGTGGACAGTCTGCGAATTGGACATGCAGCTATAGGAAGCCACATTTCATGTGCACTTAGCTAAGTATGTGGGTATTTGAAAATAAGTTTTCCGAGGCTTCCAGGGTTCTGCATTTAAGCAGAATTTCAGCAACAGTGTTGTTGGAGAGAAATGAATTGAAAGATGAATTCTACATCTTCTCCAGGGATGTAAGAGGTGGGTCAGTGTAAATACACAGTACTGATGCCAGCATTCTGAAATTACAAGGCATGGTAATGACTTCAGATGGTGAAATGGAAGAGGCCAGGCTTTCAAAACTGTTAAGGTATAGCTCTGATTTTGCAGTGATTTGTGCATATTGAGTGATTTCACATCACACTCACTAAGTACTGAATGAAAGTATCAGTGTTTTGTTTTTAGGAGCTAATAATAGCTTTAGAAAGGTGAATTTTAAGAGGTTCTTTTGTACAGAACTGTCTTGTTAAATGTGCTTTTAGGCATTTTTATCGAAAGAGAGGATGAGAAAAGAGGGGCTCTTGGCTTGTCACTTGTTGCCTAAGTGTACTTGTGGACCAAAGGGGCTATAATGCTAATGTCTATAAATATGTGAAGGGTAGGTGTCAGGAGGATGGAGTGAGGCTCTTCTCAATGTCATCTAGTGAAAGGACATGGGGCAATGGGTGTGAGCTGGAACATAGGAGGTTCCACATCAATATCAGAAGGAACTTCTACCCAGTGAGGGTGACAGAGCACTGGAAGGGGCTGTCCAGGGAGGTTGTGGAGTCTCCTCTGGAGGTGTTTAAAACCCAGCTGGATGTGATCTAAGTGATCCTGTTCTGGAAGGAGAGTTGGAATAGATGATTTTTCAAGGTCCTTTCCAGTCTCTAATGTTCTGCACGAATGCTTGTTTTAGAGACAGAGAAGGTCAGCTGTCAGTGTTTTTTACGGGACAAATTAAGTGTTTTCATTACAGGAAATATTTTTCATGTATATAGAATATTCTTGCTGTCTGTTTTCTATGTTTTAAATATTATCAAAGGATAAAAAAATTACACCAGAATGTGTTACGTGATTATCTAGAAATAATGCTAGGTGCACTAGACTTTTTTCCCAGTGTTTCTGTCACATCTCAAAAAAACCTATAGCGTGTGAGGCGAGAGCAGTTGCTCACTGTGTTCCTCACTAATGTATTCCAATGAGATGTCAAGTCAGTATTAAGGTGCTGCAGGCGTTTCAGTTAGCTGATGTTATTAAAGCGTAGTCTTCAAGTTTTGGTTATGAAGATACAACATGGGGAAAAATGCTGATGCAGAAGATAAGGAAAAAGAAAAGTGCATGTGTTACTAAAACCAAACCACAAGGTTGTCAACCAGTGGTTAAGCTGAAGCATTTTAATATCTTGACTTTCAGTCTGGTTTCAGGAACTTTCTGACAAAGTTACTGATATTACACTCGTTAAACACAGTTATAGCAGTAGCTTAGTACTTCATCTGGCAAGAATTCACTAAAAATTTGAAAGAATAGACCATTAAGCTTTTCCTAATTCTTGGTTGCTGTTGGAGACATTCCATTTCAAATTTAAAATGCATAAGGAAAGAAGTTGGTGGTTGGAGGAAATGAAATTAGAACACATGAAATGTTTGAGCTCATTCTAAAAGGGGGAAGCTTGCTAAGAAGAGGGGGACTTCCATTTGCTGGTCTGAGTACAACTTTGTATTTTATATTAGTGTTTGGTGTTAGTTTTGCTGTTTTCATTAAATCCGTTTTAATTTCAACTCGTGGGATTCCTTCTGCCAAACCTCTTTCTTGACTGGGGAGAGGTTATCAGGTGATAGAGCGACTGCTGTGGTTTAACCTCCACACAGGCTAAATGTAGGCACCCTCTTACCTTGGACTGAGAATATCATGCTGCCTTATGCACCATGTGGGTGCTGCCCGGGTGCTTCATAGGTGTGTTTTTAACACATCTTAGTGAGACTGTAGAGTGTAGGGGCGAGGAGGTTACTGAGCCTGCTTTACAGGGAAGAGACAGAAACCCATCCTACTCATGAAGGAGTGTGTAAGCTGTCTGCCTTAGAGGGAGGAGCTGGCAGTTGGTCCTCATGAGGTAAACAGGCTTCTTAAAGTAAGTGTTTGAGATATGGGAGAGGCTTCTGGCTTAGGCACCATTCTCACTTGGAACTGTGCTGCCTGTATAGCTTAGGGCTGAATGGCATGGAGAGTGAGAAGTTGCACTCAGGGCTTGTTGATACAAATGATTTACACCTCAATTTACTCTCTTGTCCTAGAGCAAAAGAGGGCTGCCTCCACATGATGCACCTCCTTTCCTGTGGAAATGGTACTCCTGTATGGTCTAGGAGCAAATTCCATCCTGGAGAAAGCAACCTCAATGTAACATTCATGCGTGTTCTTTTTTGGATGTTCTGTGGCTATGATCTTGTGTGGGTTTTGGGTGTCTGTGGAATCCACACCTTCACAATTCATGCTGAGTTCATCCCACGTAGCTGTTTGATGTGCCTTCTGATCGTGACTTCGCTGGGGCTTCTCACCTTGTGAAGTAAGGTGCGGAAACAGGATGTGCTTAGCTTTGTAAGCCTCCTGATCCAGCTGTCATCTTCATGTTAAGGTGCTGCCATAATGCTGTCCCAAGGAAAAGGGTAATGACCTAATCTGTACAAGGTGCTCCTTTTAATATTGTTTAAATTATTCGATCCTGTCATTACGTCACAATTGGTCAAAATGCGGAGCCATTGCACAAAACCAAAAGCTTTTGAATGTGTTGAGCACTTGACACTTCAGCTCCTGTATTCATAAAAGACCAGATGCTGTTGATGGCTCCCAGAATCTAAGGAGATGGCAAATATGGAAGATCTGTGCATGGCTAGCATTACCATTCCGACAAGGTTATCCTTGTGAAAAGCCTACCGCGGTCAAACTGGTGGGGAAGCACTGTGTTGAGCCAGGCACTACTACTGTCAGCTCCAGTGTGTTATGCTTCCTTTGCTAACAGCGCTTTGACTGACTTGAACCTGTCAAAATAATAACTGATTTACCTTAATAAACCCATCTTTACTAATAATTATCTTTTTTTTTTTTAAATAGTGATCATTTGCCCATAGCATATGGCCTAGTGCCAGCGTGTTGAGTTTGATCTAGTAGACTACTGTGTTAATATAGATGATTGTTGTGTTAACCTGAGCTTTTTTCCTCCTCAGTGGCAGGTGCTCAAAGTTCTCTGTTGTCACAGTGACTACTTTGTAACTATGAAATTAGTGTTAGAGTATTTTTGTGAGCAAGTTTAATGTGGATTATCACATGAGTACTGCATGCAAGGAGAGATAACTTATATATTCCTAAATCATCTGTCTCATTTCCCAGGTAACATGCATGTGTCACTGGCAGAGGCTCTGGAGGTTCGGGGTGGGCCATTGCAAGAAGAGGAAATATGGGCTATTTTGAATCAAAGTGCAGAGAGCCTTCAAGAACTATTCAGAAAAGGTAAGAATTTATCAGACTTCCTGCATGCAAAGCTGGAAACATCTTGGTTATGTTTACGTGTCGTCTAACTAAACCTCCCCTGATCTTAGCTTCTAATCCCAAATAGTAACTTGCTCCTAGGTTATCTTTGGGTGAAGTGTCTAGCTACACCTCAGCTCAGAGGAGGTTTTCAACCATCATTTCACATTCTGTCAGGTTCTGTGGCACAGTTTCATGTGACGACAACCTCAGTTGTTTAGGAAGCTACCACAGAGCCTTTGCGTTATTTCAGTCTCAGTGAAACGAGATGCAAACATAGGAAAAAAGGATATGTAAGTCTGAGACCATTTGGTCCTGAGGGAGAAACGGGTACAGTACAGTCTAGTCATGACCTGTCTGCTCTGAAGAGGTTTAGTCTTGAGTGAGGTGAGCCAGCAGATGTATAGCGATCATCTCCTGATATCTAAGCGTGCATATATAAACTTACTCAGTTTTATTCAGGAACGTTCACAATCTCACACCGCAAAAATAGCCAGTCTTGACACATTACTGTGCTAGGGGCACATCTTCATCACTGAAGGCATAATCCATTGTTTTTGTGCATACATTTGGCTTACAATTTCATCAAGACTCAGCCTTTAAGTTGTTTTGGGGTAGTTTTAAAATTTTTTTCAATTACATTTTAAAATGAAGCAATACTCTTAAAATGAAATTTTTTAATAAAAAACCTAAATTTTAAAAATTGAGTTTAGACAGTCTGTCAAGTCAGAGGACACCAGGTCAGTTTCATGCAGAACCTCAAAGTGATCGCTATTGTACATTCAAAAAGACTTCAGGCAAGGCAGATGTTGGCAGAAACTGCCGTAATGGCATTTGGTTTCTGATCAAGCTTGACTTCACATTTTAAATATGAAACTTTATCAACCTCTCAAAAATAGTTCCTGGTAGGCAAATTATGAGTAATTTTGGTATCTACAGGATATACAGATCTCCCTTTTCCCCTTTACCACTGTGGCAAGAAGTGTTCCCTGTTGGAAATGCCGAGTTTACTGCTGCAATTTATAGAGTCATAGAATCATTTAGGTTGGAAAACACATTCAAGATCATAAAGTTCAACCATTAACTTAGCCCTGCCAAGCCCACTACTGAGCCATGTCCTTGAGCACCTTATTTACATACAGCACATCCAGGGAAGGCGAATCAGACCCCTCCCTGGGCAGCCTGTTCCAGTGCTTAATGTCGTTCTTAGTAAAAAAGCGTTTCATAATGTCTAACCTAAACTTCTCTTGGCACAACTTGATGCCATTTCTTCTTGTCCTATTGCTTATTAACTTGAAGAGACTTAACACTAACCTCTCTACAACCTACTTTCAGATTGTTGTAGAGGATGATGAGGTACCTGGGGTTGTTCTTGCCCAGATGCAAGACTCCATACGTGCCTTTGTTATAGTTCATTAAATTTCTCTCTGCCCAGCTCTCCAGCCTGTCCAGGTTTCACTGAATGGCAGCAGTCTTCTGTGGTGTCGGCAACACCACCCAGCTTTGTGTCATCAGCAAACTTGCTGACAGTACCATGCCACAGCTAATTCAGTGGCTGGCAAAGAAATGAGTGTGGTTTTGTCTGTTTATATTTACAATTCTAACAGGTGTTGAAATTCTAAAAATTACTTTACAAATTGATTTAGAGTCATTATCAGGAACAACAGAGTAGGTTGAAATGCCTAGTTGCTAGTGTTTTAGAGGATCAACTCCGGTAGCCATCTTGTCAGCCTATTGTAAGCTGTTAAGTGGAGGAGAAAGAGCATGTAGTACTCAACTGCAGATTGGACATCGGTTGTACTGGTGACGTTGAGATCAACCTGGAGATTTGAAAAGGCTGATACCAGACCTGCCCTTCTCTTACATCTAATTGTCTGCAATAACGATTTTGTTGATGAGAGGGTGCATCAGTTGTTTCAGACATGTCCTGTCTTGTATTCGGTGCTCTACGAGGTCAAAGGAACACGTCTTTGAAGTCTCTCAAATGTGAGCGTGTAAGCATAAGGAGCATGCTGTGCTCTCAGCTACTGAGAATTATAAGCCAGGCATCCCTCCAACTTGGTAGGTTTAACTGGAAGTGATTTATCAAAACCTTGAAGTGGGAAAGACTTCATATATCACTAAGGCTGCTTCTACACTGAAGTGTGTATTATGGTTTCTGATAATGGCAGGACCTTATGTTTCAAGATATTTAGAGACAGTGGGAAGAAAAGGGCTGGGGAGGGAAACCCAAGTTGGGTAATAGGCAGGATAAGCAAAGACACAAAGACTTAACAAATTTACTGTCTTGCAAATTTGTGTGTGGGAAATTCTTTATGTAAAGAAGAAAAATACCAAGTGGATATGAAGAAGGACGTTGTTTTATGTGGGGGTAACTACTGCTAGCATTTGATGTTCTGGTTGCTTAGAGAGGTATTTGGGTTTGGTGACTGGCTTTTTGATTTTTTTTTTTTTTTTTATTTCAACATCCCACTGCCTGCCTTGTGAGGCTCAGTTACTGCTTGTGCTCTTTCCAGAATTCTCTACTGAATGTGGTTGAGTTAAAAATGAAGTGTGGAGCATCTCAGGAACAACATGGATGGTCTTGAAAACAGTTCAAACTCTTTCTTATTCCAGTACTCTCAGGAAAGAATCCATTTCAGTTAGCCTCTCAGCATTGCTCTCTGTGCTGCTGTTTTCCACGTGGCTCAGTATCACATCAGAACCATCTGTTTGTGCCCAAGGGAGAGGGAGCAGAGGCGTTGCTTTGCTGCTTGCCCTGCACCAGGCATGCAAGGACATGCTGCACCAGCTCACAGTGTAGGATTTACAGCTGAGTGGTCCTTTGTCCTGGGATAACCCTGGCCAGTCTAGAGACAGAGTGGTGATCTGCCTGCCTCCAACCTGCCCTAAGTATAACATTTTTCAGGTTCCTTTGCACAAGGAGAAAGCTTACGTGTCTCAGGGAAGGCCGCAGAATGAAGTAAACAGGCAAGGCTTGAAAGCCCTCTGTATGTTTTTGGGTTGTTTTCTGCTTTTCTAAGTTACTTCTTTTGCATCCTGAAAGAGCTGAAATGTGCATCACTTCCGACCGCTTCTGCTAATGCCTGTGGCCTAAGAGAGATGTAGGAAAAAACAAAACTGAAGGCACTTGAGTTGTGTAGGTGTGTAGTTGGGGAATTCAAAGTTACCTGCCATCGTTATTGTAAAATTGATCCATTTTTAATTTCTACCTAGACTTACTCTTTCTAGTGCTGTGGATTTATTTTAAACCATGTAAAGGACTGTTTAAAAGTCTTTATTTTGTTTGGCTGGTGTTACATAGCTGAAGATTAATTCAGGATTTATTGCATTTAAAACCAACTCCCTCTTTTACTTTAAGTAAGACCACACTATTTATCTCTGTCTTGGCACTGTTGATAAGGTGCTCTCACAAGTGTTCTGTTACCAAGCTGCATAGTGCTGGAGTTAAGTCAGAAGTCTGGCATCTCTTGCCCATTTAGTGGATAGGAAAAGCACTCGGACTTGTATATTGAATTCTAGTGCTTTTAGTAAGATGGGTTTGAATTCAGTTGCCACAAGAATGAACAACAGTTCTTCTGCTTTTCTGAAGTGGGGTTAGAGTTGTAGTGCGAAATGTCATCCAAGGATTCAGCTGACTCCAAAGTCAATTTCCACTACTTCTGCTGTAGATAGTGTTTAAAGTGCTTGCTGGGAGAGTTTTCTTCAGCTCATCTTGTTTTTCCAAGTTACATGCTTGGCTTTTTCATAATACAAGCTATTTCCAAATTTCTAGTTTTGAAGTTGTCCGTGTTAAGAGAAGATGTCTGTAGACGTGATGTAATTTGCTTCATGCAAAGCATCTTGCTACACACTGAACTGAAACCATATCTTGCACGTGATTGATCACTTTGCTGCGCTGTCAAGCAGATATTTTGTTGTCTCCGTCAAAGACAGTGATACGAGGTTAAATCTTTTGGTAGCCAGGGATCAGCTGAATTGTCGGGAGGAGCAGAAATGTGTACTGCGGTGTAAGGAATGTTTGCACAAAATTTAGAGCTGCTTTTGACCAAATTTACACCAGATCTATACGATGTTGTTCAAGTATCTCAGCAAATACAGCTCTTTGGTCGTTAGTTGAGACCTCAAATACTTCCAAATATTGCATTTACCAAGGCATTATAAATAAAAATCCAACATTTATAATGCCTTGGTAAATGCAATATTTGGAAGTATTTGAGGTCTCACTGGTGGAGATACAGAAGCAGAAAGATACTTGCTCAGCTTGTTCATTGAGCTACATGTTTTATTTAGTTTAGCTTATGTTGACATTGGTAGGTTCATGTAACATACTGCCTTATCGCTTGCGATTTTACGTACTGAAGCAGGATAGGAAAAACCCCTGAGATCTTGTCTTCTGTGTACGGGAGAGATGTATGGTTCTCTATTTGGTTCTGCTGCTTTAGAATGTTCAGGGGAGCTGGGAGCTCAGGAGATCTGTGAGAGAGCTTGAATGGGTTTAGCCTGCACGATCAGAGACACCGTCCATCAATTACTAATTTCTTTTGGATCCAGGGGAGAAAGCTGGAGCAATGAAATACCCTCCCCAAAGGCAAGAAGCCTGAGCCTCTCACGTGGCAGAGCGGCACCGCTTGTTCTGCACTGTGGATCCTAAGCTGCTTCTATTACCTTCCAGTAAAGCATACTGGCATTTTAAAATCCATCAGAAAAACTGTAGTAAACTCCTTTGGTTCTCAGGTGATTAAAACAATTTGAAATAATTTCTTGATTTCTTGAAGTGAACTCTGTAAGAGCTTTCAGTTTCTGGAATGTTTGTTCTCTCAGTTGTGTCTCTTCCTTTTTAAAACAGAATTCTGCATAATGATTGAAGATGTGTTCAGAAAAACATGCTTGTTCAACTGAAACAGTAATGACTGGGTTCTCAACTGAGTATCTCTTGCCCTTGGTGGTAGGAGGGGACACTTTCTGAGCTTGAGACTTGGAGATTTGGGTCGGCTGGTTCTGGATAATGGTTCTGCCAAGTTATTAAAATAATTTTGCCTGAGTATCGACAGAACGTAAAAAGCCCAAAAGCAATTTCATACCTTCTTTTGGAGAAAGAGGAGGTGGAAGAAATTGAGTTTATTTACGTGTTAGATCCTTTTACATCTGATACCTTCAAGTAGTAATTGAATATGTTTCCTGGGAGATCAGAAATATTCTAGATTACAAGATAATTGGCTAGGAACCAACACTGTAGGACCATACTGTGCTGATAGGAGAGTGGAAAATGTTAATGGCACCGCTGAAGGAGAAGATGATTATTGTGCTATTGTTGCTTAATAGGTAGAAGGAGAACAAAGCCTGTGTCCTCAGATGTTTCATATGTCTTATAGCAGAAAACAGAGCAGCTATTTATTTGCCTGTGGGACAATGTCAGCGTTTATTTGATGTTAAAATACTGTGACCCAAGGAAATGTCCTCTCTTTTTCTTGCCATAGTTAACTTCTACTTTCAAGGCAGACTTTGGGGTTTATTATCTTCTCCTGTGCGTGCAGCCTCTTTCCTTCTCTTGCCACCACCTTTTCTAGTTTCTTGCTTTTTTGTAGTAGGTCTGTGGCCAGCTGACTCACAGCACCATTACCAGACATCAGAAACATGGCTTGGCAAATTGTATATCTGTGGTGTAGGAAACATCGTCATTTCAGTTCTCAAATTTCAGTGCTTGTTTTGCTATTTTGAAGGAGTGATCTTATAAAGGTTTTGGGCTTTTTCTTCTTTGCTCACTTCCCCTGCTTCCTAGAAGTACTCTTTTCCTTTTCACTGTTGAAATACGTATTTTTAACTTTAGGCTAAAAAGTACTGATCTAGTGAGCGATGACCCTGCCTATGGCAGGGTTGTCGGGACTGGATGACCTCTAAGGTCTCTTCCAAGCTAAACCATTGTATGATTATTCTCTCTACAGACAGTTGCTGTTGCAGCAGTGCTGTATTAGTACAGCAGTTGACTGCCCTCTTATTGAAGGAATTCCCCTTAATGACATGAGCTATAAACCATGATCCACTTTATGTTAACTGTAGCATAAATTAAATAACCTGAGAACAGGAGAGGCTGTGGGTAATTTTGAACTCTTACTGAGTTTGCTATCATGAATAATAACAAGGAATAGTAAAAAAAACACAGGCGTTACTCTATAGTGGGATTAAAATTGAGGTGGTTGTTGTGGTTGTGGTGCAACATAGGTGGAAAAGGAAGAATGAATCTATTCCATTAATAATATATAGACCAATATTAAACATGTCTTTGAACAAATAAAATACCATCAAAAAGACCATCAAAGATTGCTGCTTTAATTTCAGGTTTGTGTTTTTTTTTTTTCCTTTCAAATACAGCTGATCCTAGTGCTTTGGAATTCATCATTTCTCCATGGTCTCTACTGCTGCTTCCATCTGGCAGTGTGTCATTTACTGATGAAGATGTCTCCCAACAAGACGTGCGAGCGTTCACAGCACCAGAGGTTCTGCAGAACCATTCTTTATCATCTCTGTCAGATGTTGAAAAGGTACAGCACCTCTTCTTTGACAGAGAGCTGTTGACTTTTGCTGTTGATCACTTCACAAAATAGCTTTAAATTTTCCTTCTTTTCTCCCTGTGTTCTTGATTTTTATGTGTAATTATTGATTTTTCTTTGAAGTAGGATCCTCGTGTGTGCTACTGACAGCCGTGCTTGAGCAATGGCTACACAGAATAGCTGGCCTTTGGACTAGTGTTAAGTGACACTTTGTGGACTCTTTCTGGAATAATTAAATGACATCAATTTTAATTTTTAAATTGTTTTTCTTTGCAAAATGCATCTGAGAAGTAGGTTAAAGAATTACTTAAGCACTGAAAGAGTTGGTTGCATCCTTTGCTTTGGGCCAGTATTCATTCAGTATGTTACTCTTTTCTTTTTGAAATAAATAGAAATCTGCTGCTATTATGAGCCATACTGTGATGTTTGCTAATCTTTAGGATGGAAAAACTCAGACCACCATGGCCTGTAAATTCTGGCACAGAGCCTATGGATAGGTGACAACTGAGTATCAGCACTCCACACATATGCAGTGTGATTAATCCTCTTCAGTTATGGCTGTGGGGAGTTGTTTCATGAAACCATTATAACTTTGCTTGCTGGAGAGAGATGACAAAATTAAGACTCCTAAGCCTCAGCAGCTGTGGTGCTGTTTTTACTGGGAAACAGTTGGATGAGGAAGTGGCCAAGCTTTGTCTTTCCATAAGCAAATTATTCATACAGTCCCATGCAAACTGAGTAAAACTCTGGAGCTTGTGGTATTCAGCTTTGACATCAGGCTGAAGCTGCAGGCTATGGGCTTGAGGTGAATTAACCTTGGAGATCTTGGAAGTGGATGACTTCTACAGTCCCTTGCAGCATAATCAATTCTGCGATTAATTTGGGTTATTAATTTTTATATTGTGAAAAATATTAGAAGTATAATACAAAAAATGCGCTAGAATTTTTGAATGATGGGATTCATTTTCAGAAGATGCATGTCATGTGCTTCTAAATCAAAAGTTCTGGAGATAGAAGGGTATTTTAGATGGGAAAGCTTATTAGACAGTATTGTACAGAAGTGTGAGCTACTGAATTTTGAAATCGGTTAAATTCTTGAGTTTTTACAACACAGTTCTTCAGTAGGCGGTTTTTGCTGCGTTTTCTCTTACATAAAGAACTTCACCTAATGCTGCACAGACCTCAAGAAGAGATGAACTTGTAAACAGACTGTTAGGGGATTTCTGGTTCTTTTTTTTCCCCTTCTGACTATCTGACACAACCCTTGTTAGGTGCAGTGCTGGCTGCATATTTGCGTCTAGTGTAAAGTTCTGTGTCATTGGTGCCTGTGTACAGCACCACTGTGGTCCTGTCGAACAAGCTACTAGCAACAACATTTGCCTCCTTACTTTACCTTCTGAGCATGGTTGTAAAGAAAATTGCCATGGTTCCATGCTCTAAATAGCACAAACATTACTAATAAGTCTAATAACTTGGTGTTGGTTGCTTATATCGTGCAGAAAAACTGCTTTTTCCCTGCTTTTACCTGTTTTGTTTTCATGGTCACTTACAGGGGCAGTGTGTGTTTGTGCTCTTAATTCTACAGAGTTTGAAGGTTTTATTCATGATGCTGATGAGCTTAATAAGTTTGGTATATTATTACTGTTGATATTATTAATTAAGTGTAATGATTCATGTATTTGTAAAATATCAATAATAGATAAAGGTGACTGCTTTATGTATTGAGACTCATTTCTTTATTTCTTTTTTGACTTTGGTCCCTATCTTGGGTATTGCTTGACAGTAGCAGCCTACTGCTTGTGTGCTGCTAAGGTCTGCCTTGCCTTCATACTAAACTTATAAGGATCCGTGGACAGAGCCTTACAGTCTTGACCCCACACTAAGCCGACTGCATGGATTACATGTGCTTCTGGCTTCAATATGAAGTAAAAGCTTCAAATCGAATAGAGAGGACAGAGACACTGGTTAGATGCAGTACATTTCGCAGCAGTAGCATTTGCTTCTCTGACCCTCATGGCAAAGGAGAAGAAAGCTTTGAGAGATGACTGAGGTTACATAACATGAATAGATAAAATGTTGTTATATTAGTTGCTCCACTTCAGAGTTCTGCTCTGTGTTTCTGGTCCTGTTCAGTGACTTGACCAATGTGTATGTTTTATTGCAGGTCCATATTTATTCTCTTGGTATGGCGCTTTTTTGGGGAGCTGACTATGAAATTCCTCAAAGTCAGGTAAGCTTAGATTTGGTCTGCTTCACATTATGGCTTAAGACTTGATATTTTGTCTGACTCTGCATTTGAGTTCATGTGGCAGGGTGACATAACGAGGCACTGAAGAGTAAGATTTCTTTCCTGTACTTGAAGCTTTTCCCTGTGGCATGTGCGAGGGTATTTGTGATGTCTTGCAGACAGACAGCGCTAATACTTCGTTTCTGTGAAGATGTATCTGGGATAGTCTATCCTATAGTGTCAGAGGCTGAAAGACAACAGTTTAAGCTGCTGACAAAGTAGAAAATTATCTGGTTTGGTATAGATTAACATAAAAACAAGTATTTAAGTAGCACTGTTGCTTTACTCATAATGAAGCAACTTGCTTCCAGTGCTGCCTTAACTTCTGTGATTCTGGACTTGGCACATAAAGGTACTTGGCACAGTGACCAAGAAAGCTTATGAGCTGTTTGGAACAAAGAGTAGACTTGGTATTGACTTGTCAGTCAGTGCAGACAGTTGCAGACTGCTTAGAGCCGAAGGGTGCTGTTCAGTGCTTGGTTGGGTTTTTTTCACACACCCAGCAGAACTCCTAGACTCTTTCCAAAACTGATGTGATTCATTATTTTTTCTGGGCACTCCTTCCCTGCTCCAAGCCAAACTTTTAGAAGTTGGTATCTGAAAGAGTGAAAATAAGATGAAATGAATCCAGAAAAGCATTTACTGATGGGCTTCCATCAGTAAATGGGTTGTCAGAGCATTGTACAACATTGCTCTTCTCAATGTCATCTAGTGATAGGACAAGGATCAGTGGGTATAAGCTGGAACATAGGAGGTTCCATATAAATATCAAAAGGAACTTGTTCACGAGGGTGACAGAGCCCTGGAACAGGCTGCCCAGGGAGTCTCCTTCTCTGGAAACATTTAAAACCCACCTGAACATGTTCCTGTGCAGCTTGGTCTAGGTGATCCTGCTGTGGCAGGGGGGATTTGTCTAGATGATTTTTTGAGGTTCCTTCCAGTCCCTAATGATTCTGTGATGATTCTATGATTCAGGAGATAAGCTGTTTCTGCTTAGCATTTGTCCTACTTGTTGGTGTCATCTGTAAGGTTAAGGAAGGAAGCTTTAAAAGGATCATTGTAACTTCAAGAGTTCAGTTCCCAGTATTTTCTTTAGCAGAGCAGTAGTTAGGTTCTAGATTGTACTGATTTGGAAGTAGCAGCCTGAATGCAGAAGTCAGAAAGTTGGAAGCTGTGACTGTTTCAGGGATACTTGGTAAGGCCAACTGTGCCTGTCCTGAAGCCCCAGTATTTTCTTAGACAGCCATCCTCTTTCTCTGCTCTCCTGCCTTTTAGGAGGTGAAAGGAACAGTGATGGGGAGAGTGCCTTAAGGTAGATAGAGGCAGGTGTTGAGCTAAAAGTAGGCGTACATTTTAGTCTCCTTTTCTGCTGCTTCTTCCTCTGGTATTGGATTGTAGCAGCAGTAATTCAGTGGGCAGGAGTGCTTAACCTTTTGATATAACAGTGTTTTCCCAAACACTGTGGCCATGTATGCCTGGAAAGAAAGGGAGACTAGAAATCTGGAATTTACTTTTGGAGTGATTTTATGTGGTGCCTCTGTGGGGTTAGTGGAAGCAAAATGGAGTTAATTTGCATGTGTTGATTTTCCCATTTTATTTTCTTCTGTCTTTGGCTGCCTTTGTTGGTCAGTGAGCTGTTTCTCTGCTAGTAATGTGAATATATGAGTGATGCTGGGTAAAAAACTGTCTGGAAAGCTAAATCCAAAGAGTGGTGGTGAATGGAGTTAAATCTAGATGGTGTCCAGGAGTCACAGGAAGTGTTACCCTGGGCTCAGTATTGGGACCTCTTCTGTTTAATACCTTTATTGGTGGTGTGGATGAGGGAATGGAGTGCACCCACAGTAAATTTGCACATAGCACCAAGTTAGGCAGATGTGTTCATCTGCTTTGAGGTTGCAAGCACTACAGAGGGACTAGACAGGCTGGATTGATGGGCCAGGGGCAGTGGTATGAGATTCAGCAAAGCCAAATGCTGGGTCCTGCACTTGGGTTCCAACAACCACGTGCAGTATAACAGACAAGGGAATAAATGTGCTGGTTGACAGGTGGCTGAACATGGGCTGCTGGTGTGCCCAGGTGGCCAAGAAGGCCAGTGGCATCCTGACATGCATCAGAAATACTGTGGCCAGCAGAACTAGGGAAGCTGTTGGTCATCTGAACTTGGCACAGGTGAGGCTGCACCTTGAATACTGTGTTAGGTGTTGGGCTCCTCACTACAAGAAGGACACCAAGGTGCTGGAGTGGGTGCAAAGAAGGGCAACAAAGCTGGCGATGAGTCTAGAGCACAAGAACAATATATTAGGATTGACTGAGGGATCTGAGCTTTTGTAGTCTGGAGAGATAAGGTACCTGGAAGGAGGTTGTTGGTCTCCTCTCCTTACTAGTAAGTGACAGAACAAGAGAGAATGGTCCTGGTTAAGGTTTAAATTGGGTTTCAGGAATCATTTATTAACTGAAAGGTTTACAAAGCGTTGGAACAGGTTGCCCAGGGAAATGGTGAAGCCACAATCCCTGGAGATATTTAAAGGATGTGTAGATGCCATTTTGAGGGACGTGGTGACTTGGTGTAGTGCTGGGTTAATGATTGCACTTGATAATCTTAAAGGTCTCTATGGGTGCTGCATAGATACATGAGAAGAGCCTTTTATGTAAACTAAATTAGGGTGGTCCAAAATACTCTGGTGTGGGGGTTTTTTTAGTAGCACAGTTTAAGAGGTCCGACAAAGGGGAGATTGTAAGATTATAATAGTTTGAAGTGCGCTGTGATTGCAAAAGATCAACAATGCTTATAGTTTGTGGGTAACCACCCACTTAGGGAGAGCTGTGGATCAGAAAGATCAAGACCCAAGTGCCAGTGGCATCTGAGAACAAGCGTTATCACTGTCTGCTGCATACCCTGAGGACTGGTATTCCACGCACAGTATGCTGGAGTAACTGAATGGGTAGAGGAGAATTAAATCTAGGCTGTTCTTAACCATATGGTTGTTGTCCTGCAGTGATGAAGTTCTGCATCCTTAGCCAGTGGATTTGATGGTTTGTTCCTTACTTTTTTTATTATTACTTTGTTTGATAATGTTGCTGGACCTTGGAAATGCTAACAGAGCTGCTGCAAAGCATTGGTGAGGTGAGGGACTTTGGAAAATGAGTGTAGCAGACAGGGTTACAAAATGAGGATTGAGGATTGCATTTTATGATTGGGACTCAAAAACAACAGAGAACTTCCTCTGAACATTTTCATTACTCTTGAAGAAAGAGTAGCCTTTGAGAAAGGAAAGCATTTGTGTCCCAACCTTATAGATCAGACAGCGTGTTTGGACCAAGTTGTTATAGGGTAAGAATCAAATCTTAATGCTGTCCCCTGGTTTACAACTGCTGTTTTTTCACCACCTGGATGGTAACTTTCAAGCCAACACTCAGATAACACAGGCAGTAAGTCTCATAAGTAGGTATTTTACAGTGTTGACTGTTTCTGTGCGTGCCACAAATCGCTGTTAAAACTGATTCCCCTGTCCATCCTGTTCTCGTTTGTCACTAGCCTATAAAGCTTGGAGATCATCTGAACAGCATACTCCTCGGCATGTGTGAAGATGGTATTTATGCCCGTGTGTCTGTGCGGACGGTTCTGGATGCTTGCAGTGCCCACATAAGGAACAGTAACTGCGCCCCTTCTTTTTCATATGTCAAGCAGTTGGTCAGACTGGTTATGGGAAGCCTCACTGGGGTAAGTCTGTGTCAGCACTGGAGGAACACTGAGGGTTTGCAGGAAGAGAGCAAAGGTGGTAACCGACAGTCACCTTCCTTTTCCTTTACTATGCAATTTTGATGAGGGTGAGTGTTGAAAGGAGAGAACTGCGTCTCTCCTCTTGTAACAGTTTGTGCCTTTAACAGTTCTTTCTTGATGGTGGGTTTGCAATTGCCACTTCTGATGGAGACAACTTCATGAACTGTTTCCCTTCATTGAAAGAGATTAGGGAGAAACAGATAATGAGCTCTGGGTAAAGCTTTAGATTTGTTACCCCTTTAAATGCTCTAAAAATTGTAGTTGTGAATTCTTTTGTTTTAAAGACGTACTCGGCTTTTGGAGAGTTGTTTGTTAGCAAGAAGAGGGACTTTCTAGGCAGTGTGCCAGTTCTCCTGCACTTGGCTCTTGGATGTGATAATTGTGGAGGGCGTTATCATCTAATGATGACAAACACATCAAACCGTTTTCAGAAGAGAAAGAAAATACATTGCCTCACCTTCAAAGTTACTATTCCTGACAGGCAGCCTCTTCATTCAAGTAAACCATTACAACATAAATACAGCAGAGTTTTATAATTTCAAGGCTCTTGAGTTAGGCCATGAAACATCAATATTATTCTCTGGCCAATAGTTGCTTTCTTAGTGTTCTATTTATAGTTATAACAAAGGCTGGGTGGTTTCTCATTGCTGGAGTGGTATCCCACGATGGTTCTGAGTTTCATCCAGTTTTATAGTGTTGAAACTGTGGGGGTTTTTGTTGTTGTTTTAACCTCAGCGAGGATACGTCAATGTGAGAATTGATGTCTGGAGAGACAGCACTATCATTGCAAGAGAAATGTTTGAATTTATAATGCTTCCTTTGCTTAAAAAACGTTAATCGATTTGTTAGTTTCTTTGTAAATCTGGCTTGAGAAGGCTTGCACAAGGTGAGAGGTTCCTGTGTTTGTCTAATATTTGGCAGCAGCTGATTATGAGAGGCTTCTGGAAATACTGCTAAGCCTGAGCTTCAAAAAGTATTGTCTAGTCTGTGATGTTGTGAATGTCCCTCTGGTGCTTCTTAGTCTAATGTCTGATGTCCTGAATAGTTGCTAAGTGGAACTAGTCTGCGATGCAATGAAACAACTAAGGCCTTAGTCAGTAGAGCTGTTACAATCAAGATCCAAGCCTTAAATTGGGCCATGAGCTATAGAAACAGCTACTGTGGAGTTACTGTTCTCCAAGTTCTTAATGGCCCTTTCTGCTTAGCAAATTTTCTGCTTTTCCTCATGTTTTTGTCAGTAGACTTGCAGAGGGAGTCTGGAGTTAGTGTGACAGACTAACATGGAATCACAGAATCATTAGGGATTGGATGGGACCTCAAAAGATCATCTAGTCCAATCCCCCTGCCAGAGCACGAACACCTAGACCAAGTTGCACATAGACCAGCTTTCCAAAGATAGCAACAGTGGTCCCAAATACACTCACAGAAAGCCAGCAAGTGTATTCCTGTCTTGTGTACTATGTTGATAATGAAGGACCAGAACTGTTGGCAGCTATTCAGTGCTAAAGCTTTGCTAATCTTCTCAATTTCCTCTTTTTATCCTAATTCATAGTCTCGTTGTTTTCATGAAAAGCCAGTTCAATAATGAAATAGCTGAATAGAACCAAGTGTTGACAGAACCACTAGATAGCTCTGCTGTTGTGTTTTCATGCACCTTAGCTGTTTCCACCATTTCTAATGTTCGGTGCTCCGGACATATTTCGCAGACCATTAGGGATTGGAAGGAACCATGAAAGATCATCTAGTCCAATTCCCCCACCACAGCAGGATCACCTAGATCAGTTGCACATTTGGGAATGTTTAAGTTAGTAAAAAAAGCATGCAAGTATTTTTTTTTCATAGCCACAGTCCAAGATCAGCTTCTTGATAGGCATTATCAAAGGTCTCAGTTCTATAACTGCTCATTTGGTGGTCTGTGAAGCACAGCTGAGAGGTCCTGTGTGGATGTTTTCACACTTCACGTTAAGATGCTTTGTAATGAGCAATACAGCTCAAGACTGGCTCAATCTGTTAAATATTAATGGAGTTACATCTTAACTGTAATGATTAGAAGGCAGCTTGATTTCTCCTTCCCATCTCCCAGCCAAGCCACTGTCCCAGTTACACCTAGTCCCGCCATATCCAAAGATCTCACTGAAGATTATTTGTTGTAGCAGGTAAGCGCTTCTTCCTTGGATGATTGTACATGTGAAATAACTTTAGGGGGAAGTAGTGATAAAAAAAATTAGGACTTAATGGCAGCTTGACGCATTAAGGAAAGGAACATGCCTGAGGGGCTAAAGAAGAGACTTCTCAGAAATGCATGAGATTTGACATGAGTTATGTGAGGTATTAGCCTAAAACTATCTGGTACAAGACAGTTCTTCCTGTTACAGAGAAAACGCATCAGGAAAGTCACAACTTCCAGTCATGTTGCAACCGTGGAACGTGGGGTTTTTTGAGTATTGCTGTGTCCTCGGTTTGCTGCACGCGTGGCATGTACTTAAGCTACGCGTTTGTGAACGTTACGCTTAGTGGGGGAAAAAAAAGGTGACCAAATGTCATCTGCACAGATTAATCAAATAGGGAAAACTCTAGGGAATGCAAACACTGATGAACCTGCTTTTTATGAGAAAAGTTGGAATTTTCACTCTAGGCTTAACCTAGCCGTTTGGCACTGACTCGTTGCGCCTTTACGTGATGGACGCTTGTTTTGTACTGATGCGAGCTCTCCAGGTGTTTGACTGTGTTGCTGCCTGTTTTGCAGGTGGATCAGCTTTCTTGCAATGGAGATAGAAAACTGCAGCCAGACAGGAGCCAGGCTATACGAGAGAGGCTGAGGGGAAAAGGACTTCCCACAGGTAAATATTTAATTGCAGAAGAGTTTTTGCAAGACCAAGTTTGGGTAGATTTTGCATCCAAATAAATGGAATAGTGGAGGACTTGCTGCCATTCGCAGAACTCTGATGGTTCAGTGTCTAGCTAAGTGTTCATGATGGTGACATGAGAATAATTATTTCAAGAAAGGATGTCTCTTTTCACTTGAGTCCTGATAGTCCTCGTTCTAGGAACATATTTTAAAGGTTCTTGATCAAAAGTGTTCTTTCTGGAGTAAAAGAATCTTCAGCTGAAGGTAGGACAACTGTGGAACAGGAAATAGCTTTTCTTAGTTCTCTCCTTCCCATGGACTCTCTCTTCATAACTGTAGTGGCACATGACCTGTTTCCCCAGGGAGAAACATGCAAAGACACAGGATGCATTTACAGCAGATAGAAATTATAACAAGTCTTATTAGCAAAGAACAACAGGAGCAGTTAGAAAAAGAGAGAATAAAGCAAATACCTGGCAGTGCCACCTGGAACACCTGATTTCTTGTTTAATTTTTGTTTTCACTACTATGACTGAACAGTCATCTGGTGGTTTGTTTTTCATTTTCTTAAAGTCCTCTTTTTTTAAAAAAAAAACCAACTGTGATTTTTTTTTTTTTACTGTTTTTTTTGTTGCTTTTTTCAGTTCACACAACTTTAGGGTTTCTAGCAGATTCTCCCCCCAGCCCCTCAGCTAATGTTTGTTCCTAAAGTATTAACTACAAAAGCTTTTACTTTATGTTCTACTGTATTTTGGAGATGGTGTAGTAGCTGCAGCCAGTATCTCCAGGCTTTCTGGCTCATACTGGAGTGAATAACATCCCTGTAGTGTCCTTCACTTGAAGGATATAGACTTCTATTACAGATTTGCTGTTTTTCTGCTCTGTCCTCTGGCTTGAAAAAAGCCATGACTAGAATATTCTTTGTTTTTACCCTTGCTGTGTTAAACTTCTGAGACTTTTGGGAAGTGCTCTTTTAGTTACTGCAGATTTCAGTTACGATGCAGTGTCTGAATCACTGAAGGGCTGGGGAGCTGAATATTTGTCTCACTGCCGTGTGCTGACTTGCCTTCAGTCACTGCCTAGGATTTCCAAGATGCCAAGCAGAACTGGTTCCTTGCAGCTTGTGTGCTCGTGAAATCACTGGAAGAGCAAATACAGTTAAGGGTTCTCTGAGACCGAGCAGTCCGCTTGGCTCAGCTGCTATCAACCAACAAATTCAACAGCTTTTAGGTTACTTCAGTCCAAATCACTTCTCCAAAGGTTTCTGTTTTTGTGGGGAACGCTGCATTGCCTGAAGGGAGCTAATTAAACATAATCTTTACTGAAACATATTTGTGATATGAGTGGACTTGACAATCCCCAGACTATAGTGTTGGCTGAATAGTCTTCGTCCTCTACTCTCTGATTCTCTTAAGTTCACTGAAAGCATATGCATGTGTAGAGTGTTACCAGGTAACATGTGGCACCACATGGAGTGACTGTTTGTGCGTCAGTGCAAACATCATTTTGTCTGCATCACTCCAAGCCTGGTCCTCAAGCTACAAGTTGTTAATCAGATGCTCTTGAACACTTGATTATCCCTATTCCTGTCAAGTCAAACTGTCCACCTGCAAAAATGTTTTCCAGTTATGACATAGGTTGTGTGATACTTTTCATGTTTTCTGCTATTAGCATTTCTTTTTTTTTTTTTAAAGACGTTAATTTGAAGTCAGATCAAGCCTTTAGTTTTTATGTTCTGCTGCCCTTTTTCCACTTAACCTATTTCAGTTTCTCTGCTCATGTGGAACTCTTGTTAATTTTCTCCTTCTCCCTACAGGGTTTACAACCTTCTTAGCTTTCCCAAAACTGTTCCAAATTCTGCTCTGTTATCAGTCCCATTTCTTGGTGTGTCTTAATGGCTCCTTCTTCTTCATATCTTGATCTTAATTACATTCCTTGATGTCGACTTCACTGAGACCTCAGGGGATATACAGTATCAGTTAAATACTAGTACTGAACAAAACAACCCCTTCCCGTAACCAAACCAGCTAGAGCATTTTCAGTTCCACTAGATTACTGGAAAAGTGAGCTGTGGAATGTAGTGAGTATATCCATGATAATCTCAGAGACTGAGGAGCCACAAGTAGGAAAGCCAGATGACAGTTTAAGAAAAATGGTGATTGGAAAAAAAGACAGACCAGCTCAGAAAAGCAGAATCCTTTGTCCTTTTTAACCCTGACCCAGTACCGTTCTGCTGCTGTGTGTAGCTGAAAAACTCTTATTCCAGTTACTCCAGCTGCAAAGTGGCAAACACATGGAAAGATAGGAAGTGTTCGTAAACGTGATGATGATTCTGAGTTAACTGTGATTCTAATGGTTAGAACTTTACGTCAGTCCTCTTTTATCTAAATGTTTGAGTTTAACTTCCTCCAAGACAATGTTTTGGGACCGTTTAGCACTGGGACAGTTGTGGTTGTGTGCATGAAGATATTGTAATGTTGCTAACGTGTTTAAGGATGTCAAAACAGTAAGCAGATTTCTTGGAGATGGCAGAAGACTATTCTGATTCTCACTGAGGTAAAGCTCTGTTGAATCATTGTGAAAATTTTTGGTGAATTGAATAGCTATCTTAGAGATTAAAATATGGCATAGAGCAAGGTGTTTATTTACGAATTTATGAGTATCAGAATGTTCCTACGAGCATCTAAGTAAACATAAGTGGTAAGTCACAGAATGACACACAGAATCACAGAACATTAGGGATTGGAAGGGACCATCTAGTCCAGTCCTACCGACACAGCAGGATCACCTAGATCCAGTCGCACAGGAACATATCCAGGTGGGTTTTAAACACCTCTGGAGAAGGAGACTCCACAGCCTCCCAGGGCAGCCTGTCTCAGTGCTCTGTCACACTCACTAGGAAGAAGTTCCTTCTCATATTGATGTGGAACCTTTTCTGTTGCAGCTTACACCCACTGCCTATTGTCCTATCATTAGATGACACTGAGAAGAGCCTGGCTCCATCCTCCTGACACCCACCCTTCACATATTTATAGACA
>JAOXOE010082828.1:0-27233 GCA_028565055.1 Phoeniculus purpureus
TTGCACAGGAACATGTCCAGGTGGGTTTTAAATGTCTCCAGAGAAGGAGACTCCACAACCCCCTGGGCAGCCCCTTCAAGTGGTCTGTCACCCTCACTGGGAAGAGGTTCTTCTCATATTGATGTGGAACCTCCTCTGTTCCAGCTGACACCCATTGCCCCCTGTCCTACCACAAGATGACATCGAGAAGAGCCTGGCTCCATCCTCTTAATGTTTAATGCCTTGTTATAACCTTGTTTGGATTTGGTCACTGAAAGCTATTTTTAATGGTTAATTTCTGAGTTTTCCTTCTCCTGTGATACAGATGGTCACTGTTTGACTTTACTTGACGGAAAAGTCATTGTTTTCCCAATTTTTGCTTTATTTTTTAAAAAATTAATTATTTAGAACCCCTGCAGAGAGAAGAAATGTTGTCTTCTGGCCTTATGAGAAGTCATTGAGGTTTCCATGAGATCTACTGCCTGGCTGGAAGTAAAACAGATGCGTTGCTTCCTCTAAGTGGTGAATGCCCAAACCACTGTGCAGTTTTACCACTTTTTAAGCTGGATTAATGCCACAGTGATAACGAGGCCTTTTCTTAGCTTTGTAAAATATTGGTAGGTGGTTTCTAATCTTCAAAATGGTCACTTATTGGGCCAGTTGTTATACTGAATGTGATATGTGGGTATAATTATGCACGTAGTGAATCAGAAGATAGCGTGTTGGCATGTCCGCTGTCCTGATAAACTTAAAAGCAGCTCGAACCTCTTGCAGAAGAGGAGTTCACAATCACAGAGCCATAGAATATAAGGGATTGGAAGGCACCTCGATAGATCATCTAGTCCGATCCCCCTGCCACAGCAGGATCACCTAGATCAAGTTGCACAGGTCAGTCTGAGGCAGCTCCTAAAGACATCAGCAGGAGTCTCAGCTTCTGTGTGAGAACATCCAGTCGATGGAAAATGTCAGAGGTAATTTAGCCCCCTCTCTTGCATCAATCTGCATATGCTGGGAATAAATTCTAGTTTAGATACACACAGTCTGCATTGGTTAGTCTAAGAGTTAAAACAGACAAGGATGTCAAAACCAATTTTGCAGTTAGAGAGCTCTGGTTCTTTACTAAAAAGGTGAAAACAGTCATTCGCCCTTCTCTAGGGTACTTGAGTATCTATACGAAGTGAAGCTGAAATTTGGTTTAAACATCAACAAAATTGCCTGTTTTCCCCCTTTTGAAAGGACTATTCTATCTTTGGGAGAGATTTAATAAGAAAGGAGCTCATAATAAAAAGCCCTAAAAATTCTCTGCAGGTAAAGGCTGCATCCTTCAAAAATAAAGTTTACACTTAATTTGCAGCAGAGACTTACTTCATTCAAAGTCAATCCTATATTTTGCTGGAATCCTATATTATACTGGGTTTGCACAAGAATAAAATCATGCAAATAGTGTACTGCAAAGCCCTAAAGAAGCTCCCTATCAAGCTCCTTTTCCTATCACCTTTCCCAGCTTTGCAATGCTTCTATAAACTTGCAGCTCTCTTCTGCGCAGGAGTGAGTGATCTCGGAAGTCTTTTACGCTGTGTCTGTATGGACAGGAGTTTGCATCACAGTTGCAGCATCAATGATCAAACTATAATTGCCTGTGATCTCATGCTCCCAGCAATTGTGTCTTCTCTACCTTGAAAGTGGATAAAATTTCTATTAGGATCTGAAGGACTCAGACTTCCTAACAGAAAACTATGAAGAAGAGGGTGAAGAAGAATCTGCTCAGCAGGAGTGATACAGCCCTTGGAACAGAAATGCTTAATACTCTCAGTTTACATTAAAGCCTGTCTTTGTTGCCAACGTATGGCTCAGGCGTTGCCCTCAAATGCAGTGGAAGGGTTTTGTTTCACAGATGGCAGAACACGATTAGAAATGTTCTGTGATCTTTTCTGCTACACCCATTTTATCCAAGAAGGATTCATGCAACTGGGAAACTTGTTCTGTTCTCAGTCCTTTCTCAAACTCTGTCCCAGTGCCTCAGGTTTGCTGGGCACTGTGCCCTGTTCTTAGGAAACACCTCTACAGCTTCATCTCAAATTCAGCCTGTTACTCCTGGAGCTGTGTAGTGTCTTCAACAAAACAGAAGAGAATCATCGAATCACAGAACATTAGGGGTTGGAAGGGACCTCGAAAGATCATCTAGTCCAACCCCCCTGCCACAGCAGGATCACCTAGACCAAGTTGCACAGGAACATATCTAGGTGAATTTTAAATGTCTCCAGAGAAGGAGACTACACAATCCCCCTGGGGAGCTCCTTCTGGTGCTCTGCCACCCTTACTGTGAAGAAGTTCCTTCTCAGATTGATGTGGAACCTCCTCTGTTCTGGCTCACACCCATTGCCCCTTGTCCTGTCATTAGATGACACTGAACAGAGCCAGACTCCATCCTCCTCACACCCACCCTCCACACGTTTATAAACATTAATGAGGTCACTCAGTCTTCTTTTTCCCAAGCTCAAAAGACCCAGTTCTCTCAGCCTTTCCTCATAAGGGAGGTGTTCCACTCTCTTCGTCATCTTTGTGGTTCTGCGCTGAACTCTCTCCAGCAGCTCCATGTCCTTCTTGAACTGAGTGGCCCAGAACCGGACACAATACTCCAGATGTGGTGTCACTAGAGCTGAGTAGAGGGGGAGGAGAACCTCCCTCAATCTCCTAACCACCCCTCTTTGAATGAATCCTTTACTTCATTGCTGATCTTCTTACGGCTGTTGCAGGTTTGACATTTTGCAGTTACTCTTATTTCTGGCCTTAAGGAATGTGAGGGTGCAACAAGGTCCTGCAATGTCTATGGGCAGTCCAAGGAAATGCAAACTATTGAATTAAAATAACCTTTTATATGTGGTTTGATCCCCAGCAAAGGAAAGGGTATAGAGCATCCCTCAGTAACTTCTGCATCAAGCCAGCAGCTCGCCGCTTGCCTGCTGTGAGCAAGCATCTGTACCAATATCCTATCGCTTGAATACCACCAGTGTCTGGTGTAATTAATTTACTGTTGTTTTACCTAACATCACACGTTTCCTGACTTAGATGTTGCACGGTAGGACCGAGCTCCTGTTGCAGGAACCTTCTGTATAAAGAAGCAGAAGGGCTTAACAGACTCATTAGCTGTTTATTACAACGGCTGATGTTCTGATCAATACATAATCCCTTCTCCAGTAATAAATGCAGGTGCCTTTGGTTCTGTGTAAATTGTTGTAGAGCTCACACGTGTATCTGCAGGACTGAGTCTGTGGGTAGTTGCCTTCCTACTTCACTCAGAAAGCTCTAGCAGTCGTTAACATAAGCATCAAACTTTTTTATTCTTCGAGGAGCCAATGTGGGATCCTACCCTTCAAGACTTTTTGTTGCTTACATACACTGTACTGCTCACTTTCTTGGTTTCACTACTTCATAGCTCTGTTTCAGTAGAAGCCTGATTTCATTGCCTTTCCTATGACCATTAATGCTGTTTGATTCTTCTCTCCCATGCCGTTCATACAGACCACATTAGCACATCCCACCAAGCATGGCCACCGGTTATGGTTGGGAAAGGTGGTGTGAACTCTTGTGTGGTGCAACCAGGATTGGATTAGCTTGGGATCTGAATAACTTACTGATGTCAAATCGTTGGCAGGTGATTCTTGTGTGCAATTCAGAAGAAACTACATACATGAAGACATTTCCACATACAAAAGAATAAAAGAGTAGACAATACAAAGACAGGTCCTAAGTCCTTTTGGTACTGTTACTGAAATATTTCATGTAACTTTTCCACCTCTAGGGTGAAATTAATAGTAAGAAGGACTAAAATCTAATTTAATATATTCCTCCCTTAGTGGGGAGGCAGCTTGCATGTAAAAGCAGGAGAAAAAGAGAGAGATCCAATTCAAAGAAATTAGTGATAGAGGTCACAACGCTGCAATGCCATAAGGAGCATCTTCTCTTCCTCCCGAAGCACAGCGTCGTTGCTTAGAGAAGTAGATGAAAGGGTGCTGGTATGGCTAGGAAGCAGGCAGCCTCCCAGTCACGTTGAGTTTCTGTGCTCCCCTCTTCAGAGAATATCTGCAAAGTAGCCAGGCATATAAAAGCAGAATAAAATAATGGTGGAATTACAATGCTTTCAATGAGGTTCGAAAGCCATTTCTTAATTCACATGCCTATCAAAAACTCCAAAGAACATTTCAATGAAGAGTAGATCTACGAGGCTCTGGTTCCAACTTTTCCATCAACTGGAAGTGTGTCACAGCTTTCTTGTTTCATGGTCACAGTTCAGCTACTCTGGCCCCACTGTGTTCCTAAAGAGTTCAGATCTAGCTAAATGGCTTCACATTGTTCAACATCTTTCCAATTTCCTCCTGTAGAGGCACAGATAGAATATCTGCCTTGCCAAGTGCAAGAAATAGTAGGATCAAGTGTTGAGTTTCAATCTCGAGTTTCAATCTGTTTCATTTCTCGTCGCCTGATTTGCAGGATCTTTGTTGAAATAGGTGGTTAAGCAGCCTTCATTGTAGGGCTTCCTGCTGACAATAATGCTAACGGCCCAAATAATGTCATTCTCTGAAAAAGAAGCTTGAAGCTGTCTCTGAAATCAGACACAACAAAGACTCCTTGTCCTCACACTCAGCAGAAGTAAGGAGGCAGCAAGGAAGTATATGCATTAAATGCTGCTTTTAAAGCACTAAGAAGACACAGCAGGTCTTTGTGTATTTCTATTATTTTGCATGCTTTTAGGGGAGCACAATAAAAGGAGAAATTTTGGTTCCTCTTCTTTGTATGGGTAAGATAGAGAACACTTCGTGAAGGATGGCTCTGCGAGATGTGATGTTTGGATTTACAGAGGATGTCTTGATTTATTTTTTGCTGTCAATCCATTCTTTAATAAGGAAAGATTGTTCTGAGGGTTCTGGCGTATCACCTGCTGCTTTTGTTAAGTGGACGGCCAAAATAAATGCCCAGTTCTTTACCTAATCAATAATCTCCACCACCAGCTTTCCAATTAGGTTCTTTCATAAACCAGGACTACAGGATTTAAATAAACCCAGACATCTGCTGTCCCACCATCCTTTCTGGCCCCTCCAAGGGCATTTTGCTGCTGTGGAATGAGAGTCTACTGGTTTGTAGTGTAGTCTGAGTAAGAGAAGAAGGTTTTGGCTAGTGCATGTGGTACAAGAGCTCTCCTCCTGCTCCTTGGAGTGCAGAGACATGTTTTTGTTACCCACTTGCAGCATTCTGAGCTCACAGCACTGCACTGGTGTCATTGTTTCACCATTTCACTGGGTCAGATGTTGGAACAAGTTGCCCAAGGAAGTTGTGGCTGCCCCATCCCTGGAAGTCTTCAAGGCCAGGTTGACTGGGGCCCTGAGTAACCTGATGTAGTGAAGGTGTCCCTGCCTCTGCAGGGGGGTTGGAACTCAATGATCTTTAAGGTCCCTTCCAACTGTATGACCATTCTATGATTCCTGTCTACAGTGGAGTTCACTGCAGGATTTCTGCAGCCCTACCCTTATCTTCATGCATGGTGCCATATTCTGCTGGACCTCTTTTCACATTGTCCTAGCTGAACTTCATGTGGACCCCAAAAACTCCTGAACAGTACGGTGAGAGGTGAATCAGAGGAGGAAGTCTTCCTTATTTGACTGAGAACAGCTTCAAGAGTTACTGCCCAGAGCCGTATCGTACGTTAGACTGACCGCTTCTGTCACGTTTCTACTATTCAACTGCTCTGTCGAAGTGTCACTTCATCCTGGGTACCTGAAATTTCCGAGGTTAATTTATCACTGATATTTCAGTTAGAGTTTCTTAGCCTATGAAAAGTTTTACTGTATTTTAGGGAGGTAGAAAGTCCACTTTTAGTGGAGGGAGCAGAGCAGTTCTGAGTTCAGAGATGCTACTTTTCCTTTCGCTCATGCCACGTTCTTCTCAAGTGAGTTTGTGGGCATAACACGCGAGTGAGTTCTTCTCGAGGGAGTTTGTATGTTTTATTTTGTCTTGTTGTTTCAACTAAGTAAATGTTTTCCTGTTTGTTTCTCCTTGAGCAATTCTTTAATTTAGGCAGCACATTCGGCAAGTGACTAAGGGTTTTGACCCTCTGTGTTTCTGACTCTGAGACCTGCACGTGGAATTCCCATTAGGCGTCAGGTAGAAGGGTGCACACAGACCAAGGCAGGGCCTCTGACCCTTCAAAAAGAAAGAGGCTTAGTTGAGAAGAGAAAGGGGGTAAAAAAGACTAAAAGTTATCTGCAGGAAAAAGCATGGACATGAATCAAAAGGAAAACTAGGCTGCTGCTGAAGGAAGGCTTCTTAGAAAGAATAAAAGCAAAGCTACAGAATGGAAAATCTAGATCACAGTGATGCATTAAGAGGTGGAATCTAATTCAGACACAAGATGAGACAAGATGGGAATGAGTTTTAATAAAGAAAAGTGGTTGCTATAGAAAGGACATTTAGCTGGTCTCAGGAAACAGTTTGAGGTTTTTAAATGAATTCAATAGGAGGAAAAGTACCTGAGTCCTTAGAGTAGAGTACAGACATTAACGACTAATGACAGTTATTGCAAAGACTGAGAACCATCTTCTTTGATGTAAGCTAGCAGAAGTTTTAGCCGTGGTTTCGAGTTTTAGTAACAGTTTTAACAGGGGATGAACGTATTGGATCTTACACCTTCAAGGAAAAGGCAGACAGATTAGCTAGCTAGTTGCTGTGTGTGGAACAGCAAGATCTTCTCTACTTGCATCTGGAATTGCTGCTTTTCATACTTCATTAGATCGCCTTGCAAGGACTTGTGTATTTTCTTTCTAGATTTTGCAAAACATTCTGAATCTGGGTAACACAGGCAGACCTGAGGAGTGCTGGGAGGTCATAGACTGTGATCATAATAATGATCTTACAGTGCAGTAGTCCCTAAGGGCTCTTTTTCCATCAGGCAGGCATAGTGTGTACAGTGCGTCCTGTGCTGCTAAAAGCTCCTCCAAAGTCTAAATCGACATCCTTAGGTCTTCGATTCCTCGCTAACCAGTGTGTTCCATGACAAATCTAAGTCCGTGGGCTTTGCAGGGAGGTGGTTGAGTTGCCATCCCAGATCTCTTTAAAGATCGTTTGGATGAGGTGCTGAGGGATCTGGTTTAGGGGTGAACTTGTAAGGTAGGTAGATGGTTGGTCTCAAAGATCCCAGGGGTCTTTTCCAACCAGAGTGATTCTGTGATTCAGATTTGTTCACAGACCTCTGTGCAAACCTTTAAGGAACTTGTATATTTTCAGGTCTCCTCTTTTTATTGGTGTATTTATTGGATTTGCTCAATCAGAGCTTCTTCTGTCATTCTTAGCCCAACTGCCTGTTACAAAAGATAAACGTAGCGTGAAGGTTAAAACACCGAGAGAATTGTGAGGCATCTTTGGGTTTGAGTGCAGCTGTTCTCATACTGACATCAAAGATCTTCTAACTCTTCACAAACTCTGCAGATACCAGTGACATTTTGTTCCTCACTGGCTTTCAGTTTTCCTATCTTGTTTTTCTTCTATGCTCCACCTCGCACTACCTTAGTCTTTAGTCCAATAATACTCACAATCTCTATATAGGTGTCCCTCAGCAACTTGGTTTGAGGTCCTAAACAAAGTAAACTGGAAGAAGGATTTGCATTAGGAAATGTTTGGTGGAATTACAGGTATCCTGGAAGTGTGATGTGACTCGCCAGGCAAACAAGATGCTGGTCATAAGTTCAGGTCATTCCATAAGAGAGTCAATAATTGGTACAAAGGTATTTCTAGCAGTACATTCAGTATCTAGGCTATAAATTCACACATAGCCACCTCACATCACTATCTTGGTCAAAGTTTGTGCTTCATGTTAATTAAACTTTCATTGCACAATTAAAAAGAAAACCAGTGGAATAGGTGTCTACTGCTTTTTGTGAAAGGTGTGGTCACTTACGATATATACAGTGCTGTCCTTTTCTTAATGAACAAGTGATTTGAGAGCCCTGGAACGGGCTGCCCAGGGGGGTTGTGGAGTCTCCTTCTCTGGAGGCATTTAAAACCCACCTGGACATGCTCCTGTGCGACTTGGTCTATGTGGTCCTGCTGTGGCAGGGGGATTGGACTACATGATCTTTCAAGGTTCCTTCCAAGCCTCGATGTTCTGTGGTTCTGTGACCTATGTATTATTGCAGTTTAACCATATTACAGTGAATACACTGTGTTCTTCCAGGCGTGTGTCACACCAGAGTAAAATCACCTTAAATATTCAGGGTTTGAAATATTCCTGGAAAGGGAAACTGTGTACTTTTATTGCCAATTCAAATGGGTGGAAGTAGATCACATCAATCTTTGATTTTCTTCAATAATTCATGAAATTTTGTGAATCAGCAGGTAATTGGTTCTTACAGACAAGCCTCTGAGCATTTTTCCTACTATTCAGGAGTTCCGTGGATTTATGCCTCTGTGCCTAACAGTTAGTGCCTTTAACAGAGACATTAGAAAATTTCCACTTACGTACAAATGACCTTTTAAACAGCACCGATGACTGATTTGCAGTGGTAAAACAACATCCCCTTACTTCCTGGTATCTAATTTACCTGACAGAACCGTCTCTCAGAGGTTTTTCTCAAGGGATTTTGAGCAAGTGATTCTCCGGATCGTTGTGTCAATTCCCTGTTGTTTCTAATGAAACGGTAAATTGGAAGTGCTGAGTGGATAAGTGTTTATTTGGGTATTCCTGACTGACTTGGAAATTTGTCAGCCGTTCTCACACCTGTATTTTGGGCTGAGAGTGGGGGATGGCGAGGTGAGCAGAGAGAAATTAAACTAGATTTTTTCAGAAGTGTTGTAATGATTTAGAAGGCTAAATTGTGTTGAAAATTACTGGGTTCTGGTGCTCTTGAAAACTAAAAAGGGGTGCGTGGAGATGTAAATCTCCCTGGAAATTTATGACAATTAAGATCCTAATTACCTTTTGAAAATGGTATCAAGTTGTTAAGTCATTTTGTGTTTTCCCCCAAGTCTTCTCTCACAGTTCACAGCTAGTTCTGAAACCAGGCAGGCTACCTGCAGGGCAGGACGGACTGTGCCTCCCTGTTCATCCTAAAACAGCTGTAGCTTCAGGTGAGTGATGTGTCCCCTAACTTAAATGTTCTGTTGACTGTCTAGTCAGACAGTCAACAGGGTGAGAATATTCATCTCTCCACTGACCTGTATTCTGGTCCTGTGCCTGCCCCATTGGATGTCCAATCCGCAGGGCAAATGCAGACACAAGCACTGAGTACAGTTTCCCTGCGAAAGCTCCTCAAGGCCATTCTCCTCATGAGGTCTTCTGCTGTCTCTCAAGCAGGTTCACCCATCAGTGAATGGCGTCTCACTGCTGTCCCTATTAAATTGTCAAAGTAGGTAATGAAAAGATATCAAAGTTCCAATGAATTTCCTAGCTTAGGATAGCTCTCTGACAAATCTGACAGGCTGCAGGATTGGTGTCAGATAGTTTTGGAACCTAGAGGAAGAGCATGTGTGTACATTTACATCACAACGATAAAAATACCCTCATGTCTTTATAAAAACAAGATGAAAAACTGTTTCCTTCATTTTGATCATAAAGCTGAACAGAGTAATATGAGTTATAAAATAAACATAGTTAAGAGGATTGGACTGGATGACCTTTTGAGGTCCCTTCCAGTCCCTAATATTCTGTGATTCTGTGAAGAAGCCAAAGCATTTTAGTTGAACAGTTGCAGGTCCTTAGATTTCATAGAATCATAGAATCCCTAAGGATTGCAAGGGACCTCAAAAGATCATCTAGTCCAATCCCCCTGTCATGGGCAGGGACATCCCATCCTAGATAAGGCTGGCCAGAGCCTCATCCAGCCTGGCCTTAAACACCTCCAGGGATGGGAGATTTACCATATGTGTCCTATTAAAACAGATTAAAAGCCAGATTCCCTGGCTAGCTTTGATGGTCTACCTGTTCTTCTGTGTCCTTCTTAATTGTTGAAGTGATGGTAGCAACTATAGAAAACAAAAACAACAGGAAAGAATAGGAAGCAAAACTCAACATTGCATATTAAGACCAAGAGGTCTGATCTAGCCTGGAGAAAACTTGAAATAAGTGTAAATAAAATGGCCTTTTCCCCTTGAAATGTTTTCAGTGAAGCGCAACCTATTGGAGTAGTCCTATTAGAGAAGAACCTTGGTGATAAATCCTGCCTTACGTGTTCATTGACTTAATCAAAATTACCATCTTGGTCAAATGACCATCTTAATCAAAATGACCATCTTCATGCAAATGCTGACCTCATTTGGGTAAAGCAAGGCACTGAGGTCTTTAGTAAAGCTCCCAAGACAGCAGGTACCCTGACCCTTGAGTTCTGCACCAGACCTCACTCTTGTAGCCAAGATCTGATGCCACAATAATGTATGTCCTGTTCTGCTCCTGCGCCCTTCGCTAGCGGTGATGTAGCTGATCTAACAGAAGCGAGGATGGAGGTGTGCTTCATAAGAACTAATCTTTGCACAAAGCCTGGGGTCGGAAAGAGAACCTGTATTTCACATCCAATATTCTCCACAGCCTTGGCTCTAGAATTTATGTATTCACCACGGTGTCAGCTCACATTACTAATTAAACCTGAGGCATGCTGTTGGAAAGGTACATCTCACAGAGGCCATGACAGAGCAGACACACTCTTAGTTCTGAATATTGCAGAGCTGAAATCCTCTTCAAGGAGAACAACTTGCAGTCACAAAATGAATCTCGGTAAAATGAACAGGCGGCACAAATCAAAGCACCTGCACTGGTAGCTGCATGTGCAGCGTCTTCAAATGGAAGAACTCTTCCTCTTCCAAATGTGACCACAGCTGTAGTTCTTAATCAGCATCAATCTCAACAACTGTGGTCTGTGTGGCATGAATTAGTATTGTTGCAGCTCACAAGGGGAGGTTTGATATGTGGCCGTGGGATTGTGGAAGGGAAGTCGTCTTTGTGAAAATTGATCTGAATGCAGACTTGCTCACAGGACAGACGTTTCCGCCTGCACGAGTCAGTAAAACTATCAAAACATCTCAATGTTTAATTTATGCTCACTTTAGGTTTGTAACATAGCCCCAAACCAGCTGCAATCTTGCCAGCTCCCATCCCTGCCTCCAGATATAAACTGAAAACTTGTAAGTAGTTGCAAGCTCATTCTGGATAGAACCACAGAGTCATTCAGGTTGGAGAAGACCCTTGGGATCGTCCAGTCCAACCATCAACCCTGCTCTACAAGTTCACCCCTAAACCAGATCCCCCAACACCACATCTAAGTGTCTCTTAAACTTATCCAGGGATGGTGACTCAACCACCACCCTGGGGCAGCCCATTCCAGTGCCTGACCACTCTCTCTGTGAAGAACTTTTTCCTGCTGTCCAACCTAAACCCACCCTGTTGGATAACTCCCTATAAAACGCCTTACTAACATAAACAGTTCTGGATCCAGATGTGCATAGAGTTTTCTTCAGCAGAGCTAAGCTAGTTTTGATCTGAAGGTTGTCTTCAGGATGTTGGCAGGGAATGTTTTTCACAGAACCAGGGTGTTGTACCCAGATCAGGATATTGCATCCAGGATCCAATTCTGCTCTCTGATTGTGCTTCTAGTAGGATCAGATTACTAATTAATGACTGCGGTCTTGGTGTTTAGCAAATTAAGGTAGAGCAGAAGGTTGCTGTTGCTACTATTATATCGGGGAGTTTTGCAATTAGTGCTCAGATTTTCATTCCAGCGCTTCATTCAGCTCCTCCTTCCCATGGTAATGATTAAGTTCCCTAGGCACAGAACATCCATTTCACAGTGCATGCTGTCGGCAGCATTGACTTACGGTCCCACCAGCTACTGTACAAGCTCTTATTTCAGCTTCAGTTGCTAATATAGTCTTCACTATTGAATACTGATGAAAACAAAGTAGAAAAACAGCCCCCATCAACATTTCACACACAGTGTAAACAAAACTGATGGAAGCTGACTCATCTGTGCCCACTTAAGAGATTAGTGTTGTACAACCAGCCTTAATTACCCTTTCATCTTTCTTTACATTCCTCCCCAACCTGACTGTGTCCAACGTCTTCCTTCCTGTAACACAAACTCTTGCTTTTCTGCTGAGCAGTCAGACACTTGCCTCACAGCAACCAACCTCTTCATGAAAGTGAGATGACCAATCTATTCCTTGCTGTACACAATAGAACTCAGAGAGCTCCTCACGCACAGGGCTGCTACGCAGCCCTTATAAATTATTTGTTCTTCTCATACCCTCACGTTCTTTATTCCATTGCCAGCAGGACTTCTTTTGCCGTGCCTTCACTAATCACAACGTGGTTATAAGCCCAAAAGGCATTTGCCAAACTGCCTGTCACCTTATAGGCTCAGAAGTCACCGTGCTTGTCCCATGTGCATCTTCTCTTGCTTCTTTCTTCCACAGCGCCTGCACAGGTGCAAACACCAAACTCTCTTTATCTCTGTGTGACAAATTATCTTTGTTCCAGGACTGACGTCTTGCCAAAACAATGAGGAAATGTAGAGGAAGAATGTGACTGACATGAAAGTTGAACACTGGTTTCCATACTCTAGAAGACCGTGTTGATAGTGGACTGTCCTGTCTTGGGCTTTCTCCTTTCTCCTGTTCTTTGCTTTCACAGAGAAGCCTACAAGGGACCTGGTTCTATTCTAAGATGAAAGAAGACTTTTTCTTCTTGTACGAAAAGAAAATGGTTTTCGTTGTGGGGCTGAACATAGATATGATGAGGGGGATGGCAGTGGGATGAGAAGAGTGTCTTTCCATCACGCAGCTGAGGATGGGAGCCACAAAGAGCAGTGCTAATGGGATGGGGGAGGCTTGTCCTTTTCAGATCTTGCCCATTCAGTTCTGATTGTTCACTGCTAAACATCACAGGACATTGACAGATTATCACAACGTCAAGGTAAAAATTCATAGCAGAAAGCACAAAACTGTCCAGTCCAATCACCAGACCTTTCAAAGTATAGAAGATGTCACCAAGTGAGAAGATGCTAATGCAATGGGAATAGCAAATTACAGGCCTCCAGCATCATGCTCGCATTTAACTGAAGTGTTTCAGTATTGCAAAAGATACCATTTGAAATGCACTCAGCAGTGCAGAGATATTATTAATAGCATTAAAGGAGTACAAATGTATTTATCCAAATGCCACAAATCTTGCTAGGCATGGATAGAATGCGCTGGTTTTGCACGAGGACTGAAATTAATAGGCATGACCTTTTTCTGACTTGCCTTTGGTTCCCATCAATCCAGCAGCTTTGCAAAACAGGCTCTGCAGGATGTGCTAGTGATTTATTTTTCTGTACATTGAACACAACAAAACTGAGCATCTTTTTTTTTTTCCCCTTAGTCCTCGTAGACTCCTAAATAACAAATATTGTAACAAGCTCTATCGCCTTTGAGTCGAGGCAGTATTAAAAGGTTAGCATCTAGATTTATTTACAAACAAGCATCCACCTTTGGATTAGCTTCTTCAGCAGATAGTCTGGTCTTTATTTATAGGCAGTGGTGATGCTTAGAGCCAAACGAGGGAAAGCTTAGTCAGAATGAATAGATGGTATTAATTAAATTGCATTCAGAATGCACACAGCAAGGGCTTCCCATTAACTGGGGTTTTTCAGCTTCCAGTATCTCTCAGTCAAACGTATGTACAGGTGTGATGATGATGAGAGAAACTACATCCTATCAGGCACTCGTGTAATTCAAGATTTTCTATTTAATAGAAGCCAATGATAATGTTTCATACTGAGATGCAACAGCTCGACTAGGGAAAATTATCTGTTCTCTTGGACAATCTTTTCCTAGCCCTGGCAACCAGCTGCTGACTAATGCTCTTAGTCTAGCTGATTAGCATCTTCTGTATTCTTTTTGTGTTTAGAGCTGAGGTTATCTACTTATATTTGACTTCAGGAACAGGAGTAATCTCTGTGTCTGCATGTTGTGGGTATTAGAGGTTCAGCAATATGGTCTGGAGATGTTTAAAACCCACCTGGATACGTTCCTGTGTGACTGGATCTAGGTGACTCTGCTGTGGCGGGGGAATTGGACTAGATGATCTTTTGAGGTCCCTTCCAAGCCCTAATGTTCTGTGGTTCTGTGACTGTGGAGCATATGTTCTCTTTTGAGTGTTTTTAAGCCTTTTCCATTAAATACTGCTTGTCTTACAGTACTTAAGGGTGTAAATAGATGGAGCTTCCCTGAATTTCTAAGTGTTTTATAGAACTCCTTCATTACCCTTTAAGTTCCCTAAGCAATTGTTGTCCTTAGAAAAAATAAACAAGGATTCTCCTTCCACATAGGACAGCAGAAATGCACCTGAAACCATGTCTTTGTGGTTTTCTGTCTCTTGTTTTCTGACAAGTGACAGTGGGGGTCGAGAATAACATTAATCTCCTCCATCCAGATGCTATTAAAATACAAACCTGCAGCTCTCCTTAGAGCCTGGGATGCAGTAAGCCAAGTAAAACCATAAGGGAATGTGGATGACAGTGGCATTGATCCTTGAGGGAGTAGCTGAGGGAGGCACCGGTTTTAAAGCCACCAACAGGACCATGCTTTATGGTTAATTTTCCGATGAAGAAGTTGTGAGGTTTTCAAATACTCTAAAATAACTCTTTGGATCTCTGTTATTTGCAACGGCATAAACCACTAAGTGTTCTGTTGTCCTGCAGTATTGATAGATTTCAGAGGTGCAGCTTGGAGGCCTCTGAAATACTTAAGATAACCAGCCCAGGTCTGGGCCCCTCAGGTCCAGAAGGACATGGAGAGACTCCTGGAGAGAGGCCAGTGCAGAGCCACGAAGTTGATAAGAAAGTGGAGCATCTCCCTGGTGAGGAAAGGCTGAGGGAGCTGGGTGTCTTCAGCTTGGAGAAAAGGAGACTGAAGGGTGACCTCATTAATATGTTTAGGGTGCGTGTCAGGATGGAGCCAGGCTCTTCTCTATAAGTCATCTAGTGATAGGATGAGGGGCAATGGGTATAAGCTGATACATGGGAGGTTCCACATAAATATGAGAAGGAACTTCTTGACAGTGAGGGTGACGGAACACTGGGATGGGCTGCCCAGGGGGGTTGTGGAGTCTCCTTCTCTGGAGACATTTACAACCCACCTGGATATGTTCCTGTGCAAATTGGTCTAGGTGATCCTGCTGTGGCAGGGGGATTGGACTAAATGATCTTTTGAGGTCCCTTCCAATCTCTAATATTCTGTGATCGGGTGATTTTTGTACCAAATCACCCCCTGTGCATTTAGGAATGTCTGAGGCATGCAGCTTAGTTAGAGGGTAGGTTTCCTTTATAAACCATGACTTTGTAAGGCTGTAGCTAAAACAGGCACTAAATACCGTAATGGGGGATAAGGGAACACAAGTTGCACCAGTAAGCAGGAGTAAGTAAGTATTAGAACTTTGAGCACAGACATAGATGTGAAAAACTTCGACTGACTTCAGCAGTAAACAGACCAGACCTTTGGCAAGATATCAGTGGCCACAGCACCGTTGTCTTGACTTATTCCTTTTAGCTCTTATTATGGCTAATGTTAAAATTATTACCCATCCAAGAGTGAACTTGTAACTTGGTAAGAACTTCCTAAATGAGCTTTTATTAATTGCCTCACTTTCAAGTCGGAGCCTTGTACAATTTTCTGTGTTAATTACTGCGACCAGTAGCCTTGAGTTGCCTAACCGCCTAGTTTTCAATACTTATTGCAACTGCTTTGTCTCATGAGACTGCTGTGAGGAGGCAGAGAGGCCACGAGGAAAGGTTAATAAGAGGCCACGTGAACCTTTCAGCTTTTCATGAAAGCCCGACAAAGCTTTTGGCTCATGGAGAGCCTGCTCTTGAGACGGCGGCGCTGACTTGGAATAAACCGAGGCAAAAATGCAGTTTGTGAGGATTTTAAAGTGGATTCAAAGGCAACGATGAATTATACGGGTGTCATTCTGCATGCTGAGATTTTTATTTCCCCTTGGATGACTTATTTTCCAAACCTGTGGCATTACTACAAACGGTGTCTCACGTTAGCACAGCATTCTGAAGGCTGTAGAAACCTGTTTTGTTAAAGTTAGAAAATCCCCGCAGTAAAATGTCAATACAATCTCACTTTGGTCTTTCTCCCTCTTGCAGAAAAGTTCTCAAATGCTGTGAAGCAAGAAAGAGGTGGTAGAAAGAAAAAGAAATGTTTCAGGTTTGCCTGGTTCAACTTCACTGGTGGGTCTGGATGAGTCCGTGCTCCTGACACAGACTTCCCGCACGCAGGCAGCTCGTCACTACTTGGGTTTTTCAGCTTCTCAATTCCTAACCCTATTTTCTGGGCCCTGACCTCAGAAGTGCAGCTATTTTGATCCAAGGTGATCACTGAGATAAGGATCCTGCATGGGTACAAGCATGACTGCTTGAATAAACAACTGAACTTTACCGCTCTGGGTGTCTCAGGAGAGATGTTATTCTGCCGACATAGATTAGACATTAGGGAAAATTTCTTCACTGAAGGAGCGATTGGGTGTTGGATCAGGCTGTCCAGGGAAGTGGTGGATTCACCATCCCTGGAGGTGTTCAAAAAACATGTAGAAGTGGCACTAGGGAACATGGGCATGGGGACGTTGGGTTGGTGGTTGAATTTGATGACCTTGGAGGTCTCTTCTAACCTTTATGATTCTATGACTCTACGGTTTGCAGCTTTTGTTTTCCCATGTGGGTTCTTTTGAATGCAACTAGAGTTTTACTTGCAAAACAAGTGCAGGGTGTTACAGATTCAGTGTCCCTCAACTCTTCACTACAGCCTTCCCTGACGAAAAGCAGCACTAGATGGGTGAGAATCCCTGAACTTCTGCAACGTAAAGGGACATGGATTTGGTGGAGGGTCCTGCTAGAAATGTCTGACTTAACCACTCACATAAAGCCTGTTTCACCAGGAAGTTTTAACCCAGACAGAACTGCCAACCTAGTTCATACCAAACGGTGCTCTGAGGCTGGGTAACGTGCTGCATGAGCTGCAGCTGACAGTGGTTCTGGGCCAAGCAGCTGGTCCCTGAGCTGTGATTCTTCATCCCCAGAAATTTGTAAGTGAGACAAATCAAGGATCGACAGGGTATTTGTCTTCAGTCTATCCTGACAGTACAATCTAATCTTTAGTTCCAAATTTGCATGTGCAGCTTCGGGCCACAAGCTGCACGTGTGTTTTCCCTTTCAGCTGCTTTCTGAAGCTGGACCTCTGGCACTAGCTGTGTGTAATCCACTGCACTTAATGAAAAGAGAGCGAGCCAGTTCCTTTAAATTGCTCTTGCAAATGCACTGCCACAGTGAACAATGGTTGTTTTATCACAGAAAACATCAAACCCCAGTTGCTGGGAATGTTCTGATTTCTATTTGATTTGTTTTCCTTTGAAGAGAGATTTTAGAATAAACGCTTCCGTCGGCGAGAGGAAACTCTGATCATAAACCTATTCAGCAGAAATGGAGAACAAAGACTGCAAGAACAATTTATTCTGAGGAGATCATGCATAAGAATTGGGTGGGTTTCTAGTTCCTTCCCTGTTAGCAATAAAAGCCATGTAACACAGCTGACAAGCTTCATGGACTGATCTAATTTCAATCCTTCAGCCACGCAATTCCTCTCTGCCTACGTGGTGTGAGGTGCCGAGACAGACCAAAAGCCACAAAGCATGTAAATAAGTTCAGATGCCCCTGCATATGCTGATCAACTCATGGCAGCTGATGAGTGTGTGTTATTTAAATAATGACTAAATCGAGGCTTGGATGTCAGTTAATGGGACTGGACAGGTTCTCGGCTACTTCAAGGAAAATGACTGCAAAAGCTGCGAGGTAGACCTGGAAACCTGCAAATTCTGCAGTGGAATGGGTTTATTTTTGCATGATGCAGCTCACAGGCTGAGGCTCAGGAAGGAAAGTTTCTGTAATGGCATATCTCCTCTCTCTGTTTTTCCCTTGGCTGCAAGCAGTGCCAGCTACCTTTTCCGTGTTTGAGCATCGCTTCTGAGTCGCGTCTTTGAGTGTTCATCGAGCTGGGAAAATTCAAACAAGTTTTGCGGTACCTTATCAGGACATTTCTCCAGCGTTGCCTGGAGGAGATATTAAAGACAAAAGTCAAACTCAATTCCAATTTACTTCTGAATTAGATGAAGTTTTCACACGTGTGAGTTTTATTGGCCTGTAGTTGTAATACAGTGGAGAGTTTTCTAAGAATCAATTATATTTTGCTGTTTGTATTGCTTGCTTCCTTCTCTTTTATATATATGGGGGGGAAAAACCTGCTCACATCCACATACAGATCATTTCTTCCAAGTTAACACTTGAAGCTGTAACAGGTCAACAGACACATTATAATTATAACTAGGTTGCACAATAATGAGGCTCTTTACTCGGTTAGCAGATCGAGAGAGGTTCTCCTTCCTCTTTATGCTGCCCTGGTGAGGTCACATCTGGAATAGTGTGTCCAGTTCTGGGCCCCTCAGTTCCAGAACGACACAGAGCTGCTGGAGAGAGTCCAGTGCAAAGTTCATGAAAGGAGTGGACCATCACCCTGAAGAGGAGAGGCTGAGGGAGCTGGGTCTCTTTAGCTTGGGAAAAAGGAGACTGAGAGGTGATCCCATTAATGCTGATAAATATGTGAAGGGTGGGTGTCAGGAGGATGGAGCCAGGCTCTGCTCGGTGGCAACTAGCGATAGGACAAGGGGCAACATGTGTAAGTTGGAACATAGCAGTGATAAAAGCCACGTGTGATTGGTAAGTATTTTTAGCAAATAAGCTTCGTGATAGCTCCAAAAGTGGGTTTCTCTGCTGTGCAGTTTGCTTCATCCTGGTCCGTATTTCACAGAACCACAGAACATCAGTGATTGGAAGGGACCTCGAAAAATCATCAAGTCCAATTCCCCCCACCACAGAAGGATCAGCTAGACCAAGTCTCACAGGAACATGTCCAGGTGGGTCATCAAGGGATGCTTGGATTTATCCCTTCTTCTGGCTGAGTTTCTCCCTCATATTTCTTACTTAATTCAATTGTCTCTCCTTCATTGGAGTTTCTAGATGTTAAAGTGTTTCCTTCCACACTGCGGGTACTTACTAAATGTCTACTAAAATGTCACGTTGGCTCACTCTTTTCTTCTGTGGACCCAATCTAGTATGAAGTCTACCTGCTTGTGTAGCTGAAGACGTGACTATCCCATCAAGTTTAATGAAACTGAAATGCTTGAATGTACATAAGTGCTGTTGTGGCTCCGTGGCAGGAAAAGCTACTAAAGCACTGGCAAACAGGAAACAAATTGATACTTCTTTATGGAAATCCTGGTTTGTGAAGTGGAAGCCTTCTAGTTTGAGGAGGGTCTTCTCATGGTTCATGCTGTCTCGCTAGGTCAGTAAGTTGCATTTGGATCTCCCCGCCGACAAGGCAGCAGTGCTGAACGTGCCTCTCCTGTGCTACAAGAACCGTGCTACAAGGACAGGAATATCTATTCACCATGACCCGGTGTGTACTCATGCCTCTGGCACTTCTGTTTTGATCTGATGAAATTGTGTTAATGGACTTCTGTTAAACAGATGGTTAAAATCCTTACTGGTAGTGAAGAGGGGGGAAGTAGTTGAAAGCTTTTAATGCAAGTGCTTGTTGATTTTCAAATATAAACACCAGTCAAGTCCCTGGAGGTGAAATTGAAGGTCAGATTTCCCCTACAGACCATTTACAAAAACCCAAAGTGGCTGTAAAATCCACTAACTACCCAGGATTCTGTAATACACTTGTACAGCCAACTACTGCAAGAAAGCCTTTTGTGCACAATGTGGACAAAGTGAGTAGCACCCACTTTCTGATCCACCCCAGGATGCTGTTGGCCTTCTTGGCCACAAGAGCACACTGCTGTCTCATGGCCATCCTGCTGGCCACCAGGACCCCCAGGTCCCTTTCTCCTACACTGCTCTCCAACAGGTCAGTCCCCAACCTATACTGCTACCTGGTATTGTTCTTGCCCAGATGTAAGACTCTACACTTACCCCCTGTTATAGTTCATTAAATTTCTCCTTGCCCAGCTCTCCAGCCTGTCTATGTCCTGTTGAATGGCAGCACAGTCTGCTGGGGTGTTGGCCACCCCTGCCAGCTTTGTGTCATCAGCAAACTTGCTGACAGTGCACCCTAATCCCTCATCCAAGTTATTAATGAATAAATTGAACAGGACTGGTCCCAGCACCGACCCCTGGGCACTCCACTAGGTACAGGCCTCCAACCAGACTGTCCCATTGACCACGACTCTCTGGCTTCTATCCTGCAGCCAGTTCATGATCCACCTCACTACCCGATCATCTAGACCACACTGCTTCAGTTTGGCTGCGAGGATGCTATGTGAGACTCTGCCAAATGCTTTACTAGAGTCAAGATTGACCACATCCACCGCTCTGCCATCATCTGTCCACCTGGTTATGCCCTCATAAAAGGCTATCAGGTTAGTCATGCACAACTTTCCCTTGGTGAAGCCATGCTGACTGTCCCTAAAAGCCATGTTAACTGTTCCTAAATCTGTTTGCACTTGAAGAAATTGCTGATTTAGGGAGGAATTTTATTGTGAGTAAAACAGATTCTCAAAAGCATGGGTGAAATTAGTTCATTGTACTCAGTAATTCATGGATCACAAGGACTTACTATACTATTACTAGTCTATGTCCACATACGTTGAAATATTTGCAGCAAATGTATTATGTTCTTACATATTTGCTTCATTGCACTAATAACAATTTGGTGTAGTCAAAGGTTAATGTCACCTTTGACTGCTTGGACAGTAGGAAAGTGATCTGAATGTAATTAGTACTGCCATAAAGACAAGAAAAATTTGTTCCAGCTTTAGAGTAAATGAGATCAGCTGTGTCAGTCTGAAAAAACAGTATTTGAAAAACAGTGGCCCATTCGGTCTGAAGAATTTGCACTCTGCACACAAGAAAAAGAAAGTCCTATTTAATACATTAGGGTTTTTTTCCTCAAAGATCAGATCAGTAATCTCAATCAGAAATTTATAATTCAGTCTTTGAAACAAATAAAAAATAGTTGAAATTTTAAAAAAATTGTACAAGCATTTTCAGTGTTGGGAAGGCAAATATATTTTTTGAGGGATAAATTAATGCCATATTTATTTAAAAGATTAATAATTATAAATGTCTTTTAGCAAGCTATGTGCCATAGAATCTAAACCATTTAATATAAAATAGCAACATTCACCACCTAAACTAAAAGCCTGTAATTAGTCAAATCTCAATTTGAAGATGCTTTTATTAGTCTCCCTTCCTGTTTTCTACATGATTCTGCAATTGCTCTCTCATCTGAGCTTTCAATGTAGATAGGTACTATTGAAATTAATAGAGTTCATGTTCCTATACTGTCATTTTACATAATATAGATAAATTATAAGGAACACACGCAAAATTGAAAACTGCCAGCAAAGTTGCACTACATTGCTTTTATAAAAGTCCTTTAGAGTCCAATAAAACTAATGAGGTATTGCTCTGAAATGTAATGCAAATTGCCATGTAGTATTTTGACTTTGCTGCAATTCCCTATGAATTGCAAAGTGCCTACTAATAAATGCAAGGCTGTGTTCACTCTTGCCTTACAGCATCTACAGTAGAGCACACCTGTTCTGAGGACCAATACTAGTCAGTGTTTTTTTCAAATTCGATAAAAAACATTTGAATAAGTTTCGACCTACTCTTAAGCAAATGAATGAAGTCTGGGACCCAGTGCTGGGGTTTTTTGGATTTACAGTTCCAAAATCTGCAGGTTATGACTGATTTTGATCTTTCCATTTAGAAAGAAAGACTGTCAAACAAAAATATATTTGCTTTCTTTTTGCTTTGATGAGTTATGGTTACAGTAGTATAGCTTTTTCAATATAAAATGCAAGACATTGTATCTCTATTTAATGCATGTGAATTGAAAAAATAAATAGAACTCCCCTCAAGAACTTTCTTTCCTCTTCTCAAATTAAAAGTGGATTAACCTCTTTAGTATAGCTCTGAGAAATCAGCTGACATGAAGTCTTTTACTGAGCTATCCTGCAACAAGACTTCTCAGAAGAAAAAAAAAATGTAATCTATTAGAAAGAATATTTTTTTTAATAGAGACATTCAAGTGCTGCCTGAAAATGTGTGCACTTCCTTTCATTTGGAACACCCTGAACAAAGTCACACATTCCTGTGAAGGCAGTCTTCTCTAACAAACTGACTTGCGCACTGATTTTAAGAAAAGAATATTAACCAAAATCAAACTCAACGTGTAAGTTTCAGTTCCTAATCTTTATGAACTTCCTTCACTAACTGTATTACACACATTTGAGAGAAATTTTTCTGCCTCTGAATTCTGTCTCTAATTCAAACCTCAGTTTTTAGACAGTCTTCCTTAAAGAAATAAAGATCTATACAGCTGTACTCAGTGCAACTGACTACCTGCGCTCACCATCTTCTCCCCACCTTCAACCTCCATAACAACTTTCAAATCTATCCACCAATTTACATTCACTTGAGAAAGAGTCCCCTTAAGGAAATGGTGATCTATATTGGACACCAGAGAATCAAAACAAGGCAACCATATTATGAACACTTCAAGTTCAGAAAGAGCACTGACAAGAGTCAGAAAGAGTCTCTTCTCAGAAAGAGAAAAGACAAGAAGTTACAGTGTACAAGAAATGGGGAAAATGGTCAAGAAACAAATTACCTTTTCTGTCCCTCACAAATAACTGGGTTTTTCTGTCAGTTTGTGGTATTATGCTCATTTTGCATTTCTCTTTCTAGGTATCTTTTTTATTTCCAAAGGTTTATGAAACTCATCTACAGTTTTCGGAGAAACAAAGTTTATCAAAGACAGAAAGAAGGCCCTTGTGTTAATACATAATACAGAACCGATTAATTCTGATAAATCTTTAAAAACAAATTTGTGTCAAATGCACATTATGGTGTGCTATGGGACAATATGAAGGCAGCATTGACCTTCACTCTTATCACTCCCAATACGAAGCCATTTTAACACTACAGCCGCAGATCTTCAAAAGAGGCAGAAGTTTCCTCACCTTGTAGCTTGTTACAGAGTACAGTGCTGACTGAAGCCTTGAACAAAAGCAAATCTAACTGCAGACATCTTTATTTAGGCCATCTACCCAGGGTTTGTGAAAGCCTACCCTGTGCAATGAGCAATGTGCTGAACCTTTGACATTTCTGCAAATATACCTCAGTGCGTTAGAGATTTATGTGAACATTTCCATTCCACTAGAGTAAACACATCATTCTTATTGATTTTAACTTATCTAAACGCAGACTGAAAACACTAACTTCATAGTGTCTAGTTTAATGGTTGGGTAGGTGATATTATGAAGCACTTTCACAGTCCCAGGAACTAACTCAATTGTCTAAAATGCATGAAACTTATAAGACGTGAAACCTTATAGCACTTCCAACTCAAAACTCAAATACATCCCTCTCCAGAAAACTTCTTGAAATGAAGATTTCATAAAAAGCAGAAAATTGAAACACAAAAGGAACTATATGTACAGAATATGTATTTCACATTCTTACAAATAAACTATTATTCAAGCTGCACTCGTTTCCTTTGTTATTTTTACTAGTTAAGAAATGTGGAGTGATCTGACAGAAGGATAATCAATACTCTCCAAATTTCAGTACTTGAAAGAATTACTCAGTGAGACAAAAGACTAATCCAGTTAAAAACTTTGCCATCTAGTGCTGTTCCCAGTGGACTGCGTACAAAATACAAGCCACAAACAATTAATCCTAACAAACTTTGGTCAAGAAGGACAGTTGATGATTTTCAAGTACCTTGGATTTCAATTAAGGCTTTCAGGCAAGTTTCCTGTGAAAGTGTTATGTGATGCCTGATGCACAAGGTTTTGAGATTTTACCATTTCCTTCCAAAAGAATAACATCCAGTTCAAATCTGCTTTATCTTTGGCACTTACTTTGATGCCTGAAATAGAACCTAGTTTTCCTTCAGTCCTCATTTAGTCAAGAGAGAAACAACAATCTCTGAAGAGTAACTCTTTAATTTTTTTCTTTTTTAATTGGGTTACTTTCTGGTTTTTTCTGCTTCTTTTCTAAATGATAGCTCAGAACTTTTGACTGACATTCTGGGCAGTTTCTGTGATCATACTCCTCAATCTCACACAGACAGGAATGACTGAAAGGCATACTTCTTAATGAATTTTAGACGGTCATTTGAAACTCTCTTCCCTTTTTAAACTATATTGTCAATGAGGAACTTAAACATTCACAAAGCTCTGAGTTACTGCAGATATGCCATAAGCAGTAACTGAAATTGTTTTGAAAGCAACACAAAGACTTTTCTCTTTAAGCCACGCAGTCCCATTTCATTGCATTACTTATTTACTTTAAGGGGTTAAGAGACAGGAGTTAAATATTGCTTTAAAAGTCTTCAGCTGTGCTCTCAGCTACATAATTACCAGCTTTCACCTCACTGAAGAGAGTGATAATGGCTAACACGTATGATTCATGAGCTAAAGTGCCAGCACACTCATAAAGAGGTTCATTACAAGGAAGAGTTTTCTGTAGCAGTCAGAAATCATCAGACCCACACAGGATGATCAGCAAGGGCGTGATACAGCTCCCATTGAAATCACTGTGAATGCTTCCATTTGCTTTAGCAAGTCTTGAAACAGAGAATAATCTGCTAGAGTAATGCTAAGTCTAAAAACACTCAGCTGACAGTAACTACTATACGATTGGACAGCTTTCCACAGATTTTTCTTGATAAAGTTTGGGTAATCTTATTAACTGAAACTCTTGTGAGCTACTCTTTTTTTTGGCTTTAAAAACAATGACAAGACAACATTAAATCCTTATAATCTCCAGCACTTTAATCATCAATACTTCATATGCAAGAAGAGTACGTCAAATTGATGTTTCTCTAGATAAAGAATCTGGCTTAGAAAGTAAGTGGTGAAAGGGTTGACTTTTTTTTGCTTACAGAGGCCAAAACAACTCAGAAGGGGCAAGTATGTTGCATATAACTTCTTTACCAGTGCAACAAGTAGCTTTCATAAACTAAGTAACTATTAATCACATCAACATTTTAAAACGATCCGTCACAGAATAAGTTTGGGGAACTGACATGACAGACAACTTGGAGACCAATTGTAGTTTCCTCCCTCTTCCTTTCCCCTGTAAGTCCTTCTTTCCTCTTTTGCAGTTTTTGATTTTTGTGTGTGTGGATCCACTCCTCTGGGGCTTGGATCACTTCTCCCTAAACTCACCTTTTTCTCCTTATTGACTCATTATTATATATTTTCTTTTTTCCCCCTTGACTGTCTATTTCTAGGTGGCTGCCACATGCAGGGGGTTGCTCTCTTTTCTCCCTCAGCAGTTAGAGGAGTGGAGAGAGAGATATCCTTTGTTTTTGTGGGCTGTTTGCATGTTTCGTGGTGCTGTTTGGGTCTTTTTCCTTATTTGTAACTGGTTTTATGTTTCTTGTTAATAGAACTCGTTTTCACTTTACTGTAAATTTGTCCCTGTTTTTATGCGTCTGAAGACCCTGAGAGATCTAAACTAGGACAGAATCATACCATCTACAGTGGAGATGGACTGATCCAATTATAGCTCAGACTTGGATGAGACAGATGTACAAATTAGGTAGTCCTCTGTCTACTGGAGACTGGCACACAAAACCATCACTTCAGGAAGTGACAAGTTCTCTCTGGCTTCCAGTTGTGTATGTTTTGCCCTTCTATTTTTGACAAAAGAGGAAATTCCTTGACTTGGCAGTCAAGAACACAACAATGAGAGGACTGTAATTCTGTAATTACTTGAGAAACAGAAGGGGTATTTATTGCCCTGTGTGTCTTCGACATCTACTCAGAAATCTTAGCACACAGGAATAACATCCTCCATTTATAAGCCCAAGTTGTGTATAAAGTACTCTATTGATTTATATCTATATACTCAAAATAGGTTATATAAATAGGGTATAAAACAACAGAATAGAATTGGAAAGGTAAGACGCAAAGAAATTAAAACCAGATTCTGGCAAGGAAAGGAAATTTTCTGTTACCCAAAATGAAACATCAGCCAAGAACCCAAAGTAACGGAAATTCCAAGTATGAAAAATGGAGAAGCAGCTTACATGTGGAAATCATCCCCTCAGCAATGCCAACTTTTACAGCAGATGAATAGAAGACATTTGTAGAGATGTATGCAATAGAATTACTACAAGAAGCCCCAAGGAAATATCTCATCAATTTTGTCATTTAAAGATTCAGAGCTTTTGGCTTTATACATTATCTTCTTTTTTTTTTTTTTTTTGCAGGACATCATATTTAAATGTATGCTGAAGGCATAGAATGGTATCTTGTTCATGCTACTGCTGAAGTGCTGTTGTATTACCAGACTTATGTGAGCAGATAAGAGGATTAAAAGAAGAGATGTATTAAATAGAAATGAGCATGATAATTTGGTTGCCACTCCTAATACTTACTATATAGAACAATGACAGTAACTAGACAAAGTAAGGGCAAACGTAAGACTTTTCTTAATAAATTGCATTTAACTGAAGAAAACACATGCAGAAGCAATAGGAAAATACTACAGAAAAGACTACTTGCTAGTCTAGTATCGTCTTTCCAAGAAAAAGAAATGTCATAAACTTCTACAGAAATTAGAAAATTAAAGCTTTAGTGTCAAAAAGAAACATTAATAAGAAAAGCTTCTCTTTAGAGGTTGGCTTGCGCCTGGGAGTATGTGTTTGATTTCCTACACTTTTTGAAATTGTTTAATCCTTCGTGAAATAACTGTGAATATATGCTAGACATAGAAATTTGTCATCTGTTCTGCACATTTACTCAAAGTTACTAGAAATACAAGGCTGACAGAAACTGTCTGAAATTCAGCTACATTTATTTTTTTCACTGAGGAGAAATCAAGAATAATTAAACCATATTCAAACAGTGTCTATCTCATCTTTAAGCTTTTCACAAACTGGTCTGTGAGACTTGGTCTAGGTGATCCTGCTCTGGCAGGGGGATTGGACTAGACGACCTTTCGAGGTCCCTTCCAATCCCTAATGTTCTGTGTTCACATGGTTCTTCAATTGAGGGGTGACCTCATTAATGTCTATAAGTATGAGAAGGGTGGGTGTCAGGAGGATGGAGCCAGGCTCTTCTCAATGTCATCTAGTGATAGGACAAGGGGCAATGG